>CANXYI011957071.1:0-10822 GCA_948208565.1 Hura crepitans
ATCATAGTCATTCATCTATTTGTGCTATTTGTTTTAACTAACGATCTTTTGGGATTAATTGATATGTGAGGTGGTTCTATGTAATCCCCACATCAATTATAGGAGTATGTTAACCTTTTAAATCATTTTAATAATGTTCTAATCGTTTATAATATACTGATCCCTAAGTTCGTACAAACCTATTTTAAATGATTTAAGGCCTACGTAAACCTATTATTGAATATGTATGTTATATAAGGTCCGTATAGACAAATGTTTGATAACAGTTTTCCATTTACTACATAAACTATGTTTTAATGTATTCTATTTACCATATTAACATGCTCATATGATGTTATCATGTCATGTAGCTATTCCATTCCATGATACATATCTTGTTGGCATGCTGAAACTATTGTATGGTCTACACGGCCTCCTTTTCACAAGGAGTGCAGTTCTCACTAACATATATTTTGAATTCCAGTCTTTTTTGAATATCGATATTTGCCATCATGTTTTACTTTGATTAATTAATACTTCATTCCATTAGTGACATTCATCTCTTAGGCATACATCATGATCATTCACATTTGTATCGCAAAATTTGTTATAATTTCATTTGGTATTATTCTTATGTCCTCATGAATAATCATTTCTATCACTAATCACATTAAATGAGTTATACAAGTTTCACCATTAATATTAGGGATGTAGTTTGGATGTACACATCTGTCATGACATCTTGTAGTCCATACGGACATAGATCGGAGGCCATGTTAAGTCCATACAAACCTTATAATGTGAAAATGGGACCAATCACGTGTTGTACTATTTTTATAATAACCATGGAATTTAGTTTCATAAACAGTAATTCTAAGCCATAAATAGTATTCTCGGGACATCAGGGCACTACATGATGGTAAAAAGGGAAAGTATTGCTTGTAAAATTTTGACAGGCCATAAACTAATGAAAATGAAATAATTAAAAGATTTACCACAACCAATAAATCATAACAAGTTGTAAACTAGTAAATATTGACATTAGTTGGGTTTGGGCTGGGAATTATTCGAGATTTATCTAGATGAACTTGAAAATGGCTTACCCTTAAGGTAAAAAATTCCAATCAATCTATTGGAGAAAGAATTTTAATATCTAATGTTATTTAGTATTTATTCAGAATTTTAGATTACGCAAGTGAATAATAACCTAGGTTGACAATGGAGATTTGACTTGAGATTTTATGGGACCCTTAATAGGCCTAAAGAAGAAATTTTGACAATAAAATCCATATTTTTAGAGGTGTTGAAAAATTAAAATGAATTTCAAAAGTTTAAATAAAAGTTGAGCTAAAATGGACAGTAAAATCAATGCGTTAACTGAACAGGGCCCATGGGCCATTCAAAATTATAGGCCCACATATGCCATAAAAAACTTCATCTTCTTCCATATTCCCCTCATGGTCAACACCATTTCCATAGAAGAAACCCACACATTTTTCTTCTTTAACTCCCAAAATTCTCTACCAAATTTCATAAATAATAGATTAATCTTTACCTCTACCATAAAATTTAATAATTATGAAAGGGAAAACATCAAAAGGAAGCTTGAGAAGGGAGGAATTACATCTTGGTGAATAGTGTCACCAATATTTGTAAGTGTAAAAATTCTTTTTTTTTTGTTATAAGGACTTAGATAGATTTTAAGGCCGTTCATGTTATTAGAACCGAATTTAGAGATTTTTAGAATTTTTGAGTATTTTTTTATGTGACATTTGAATATGTGTAGGAAAAAAAGCAATTCAAGGGAACCATGGCATTGATAAGCTTTGATGTAAGGGGAAAGTGTTCTAAGGTATGAGAATTTGAATTTTATTATGTGCATATGCATTTATTGAATGAAAAATTGAGATTTCCTTGTATGGAATTATGATATATATATATGTGTACAAGTTTATCAAATGTTTAATGTACATTATTTATATGTTTAAGTGAAGTATTTAAATGTGAGAATTGGTAAAGAAATGAATAGGTAAAGAGGAAATGAAGAAATGGTTGAATGGTCCATTGTGTGTGTGTTTGTTTATTTTTGTTTATGAGTAGGTCAATGGCGTAAAATTGAGTAGAAAATAGAGTCAATGAAATGCTACAATATATAATGGAAATGTCATATCTGGTATGAAATTGTGTTATGGATGTAATGCCCATGTTACATTTGTATCACACAAGTTGTTATAATTTTATTTGGTATTATTCTCATGTCCTCATGAATAATCATTTCTATCACTAATCACTTTAATTGAGTTGTACAAGTTTCATCATTAATATTAGGGATGTAGTCTAGATGGACACATCTGTCATGGCATCTTATAGTCCGCACGGACATAGACTAAAGGCTATGTTGAGTCCACACAAACCTTACAATGTGAAAATGGGACCAATCACATGTTGTACTATTTCTACAATAACCGTGAAACTTAGTTTCATGAATAGTAATTTTTAGCCATAAATAGTATTCTCGGGATGTCGGGGCACTACATGATGGTCAAAAGGGAAAGTATTGCTTGTAAAACATTGATAGGCCATAAACTAATGAAAATGAAATAATTAAAATATTTAACACAACCAATAAATTATAATAGGCTGTAAATAAGTAAACAATGACATTAATTGGCTTTGTGACGAGAATTGTTCAAGATTTCTCTGGATTAACTTGAAAATGGCATACCCTTAAGGTAAAAAATTCCAATGAGTCTATTAGAGAAAGAATTTTAATATTTTAAAGTTATTTAGTATTTATTTAGAATTTTTAGATTATGAGAGTGAATAGTAACCCAGGATGACTATAGAGCTCTGACTCAAGATTTTATGGGACCCTTAATAGGCCTAAAGAAGAAATTTTGACAATAAAATCAATATTTTTTAAGGTGTTGAAAAATTAAAATGAATTTCAAAAGTTCAAATAAAAGTCGAGCTAAAATAGATTGTAAAATTGATGCGTTAAATGAACGGGGCCCACGGGCCATTCAAAATTATGGGCCCGTATATGCCATAAAAAACCTCATCTTTTTCCATATTCCCCTAATGGTCGATGCCATTCCATAAAAGAAACCCACACCTTTTTCTTCTTTAACTCTTAAAATTTTCCACCAAATTTCATAAATAATAAATCAATCTTTACCTCTACCACATAGTTTCATCATTTTAAGAGGAAAAACATCAAAAGGAAGCTTGAGAATGGAGGAATTACATCTTGGTGTATAGTGTCACCAATACTTGTATGTGTAAAAATTCATTTTTTTTGTTATAAGGACTAGGATGGCTTTTAAGGCCATTCATGGTATTAGAATTTAATTTAGAGATTTTTAGAATTTTTGAGGATTTTTTTAATTTTACATGAGAATATGTGTAGGTAAAGAAGCAATTCTAGGGAACTATGGCATTGATAAGCCTTGATGTAAGGGGAAAGTGTTATGAGGTATGAGAATTTGAGTTTTAATATGTGCATATGCATTTATTGAATAAAAAAGTGAGATTTCCTTGTATGGAATTGTGATATATATATGTGCATAAATTCATGAAATGTTTAATGTACATTATTTATATGTTTAAGTGAAGTATTTAAATGTGAGAATTGGTAAAGAAATGAATAGGTAAAGTGAAAATCAAGAAATGGTTGAATGGTCTATTATGTGTCTGTATGTTTATTTTTGTTTATGAGTAAGTCATTAGCATAAATTTAAGTAGCAAATAGAGTTTATGAAATGCTACGATATATAATGGAAATGTAATATTTGGTATGAAATTATGTTATGGATGTAATGCCCATGTTCTGAGGCATTATGATCGTTCACATTTCGATCGCCCAAGTTGTTATAATTTCATTTGGTATTATTCTTATGTCCTTATGAATAATCATTTCTATCACTAATCACTTTAATTGAGTTGTACAAGTTTCATCATTCATATTACGGATGTAGTCTAGATGGACACATCTCTCATGACATTTTATAGTCTGCACAGACATAGACCGGAGGCCATGTTGAGTCCACACAAACATTACAATGTGAAAATGGGACTAATCACATGTTGTACTAATTCTATAATAATCATGAAAGTTAGTTTCATGAACACTAGTTTTGAGCCATAAATAGTATTCTCGAGATGTCAGGGCAGTACATGATGGTTAAAAGGGAAAATATTGCTTGTAAAACTTTGATAGGCCATAAACTAATGAAAATGAAATAATTAAAAGATTTAGCACAACCAATAAATCATAACAAGTTGTAAACTAGTAAACAGTGACATTAGTTGGGCTTGTGCTTGGAATTGTTCGAGATTTGTCTGGATCAACTTGAAAATGGCATACCTTTGAGGTAAAAAATTCCAATGAGTATATTAGAGAAAGAATTTTAATATTCGAAAGTTATTTAGTATTTATTCAGAATTTTTAGATTACGTGAGTGAATAGTAACCCAAGTTGACTATGGAGCTTTGAGTCCAGATTTTATGGGACCATTAATAGGCCTAAAGAAGATATTTTGACAATAAAATCAATATTTTTAGAGGTGTTGAAAGGTTAAAATGAATTTCAAAAGTTTAAATAAAAGTCAAGCTAAAACAGACTATAAAATCGATGCGTTAACTGAATGGGGCCCACGGGCCATTCAAAATTATGGGCCCACATAAGCCACAATAAACCTCATCTTTTTCAGTATTCCTCTTATGGTCGATGCCCTTTCCATAGAAGAAACCCACACTTTTTTCTTCTTTAACTCCTAAAATTCTCCCCCAAATTTCATAAATAATAGATCAATCTTTACCTCTACCATATAATTTAATCATTCTAAGAGGAAAAAACATAAAAAGAACGCTTGAGAAGGGAGGAATTACATCTTAGTGAATAGTGTCGCCAATACTTATAAGTGTAAAAATTGATTTTTTTTGTTATAAGGACTAGGATGGATTTTAAGGCCATTCATGTTATTAAAATTGAATTTAGAGATTTTTAGAATTTTTGAGGATTTTTTTAATGTGACATGTGAATATGTGTAGGAAAAGAAGCAATTCAAGGGAACCATGGCAATGATAAGCCTTGATGTAAAGGGAAAGTGCTATAAGGTATGACAATTTGAGTTTTAATATGTGCATATGCATTTATTGAATGAAAAAGTGGGATTTCCTTATATGGAATTGTTATATATATATGTGCATAAATTCATGAAATGTTTAATATACATTATTTATATGTTTAAGTGAAGTATTTAAATGTGAGAATTGGTAAAGAAATGAACAGGTAAAGTGGAAACGAAGAAATGGTTGAATGGTCCATTATGTGTGTGCTTGTTTATTTTTGTTTATGAGTAAGTCAATGGCATAAATTTGAGTAAGAAATAGAGTTAATGAAATGCTACAATATATAATGGAAATGTAATATTTGGTATGGAATTGTGTTATGGATGTAATGCTTGTGTTTCGAGGCACTGTGATCATTCACATTTGTATTGCACATGTTCTTATAACTTCGTTTTGTATTATTCTTATGTCCTTATGAATAATTATTTCTATCACTAATCTCTTTAATTAAGTTATGCAAGTTTTATCATTCATATTAGGGATGTAGTCTGGATGGACACATCTATCATGACATCTTATAGTTCGCACGAAAATAGATCGGAGGGCATGTTGAGTCCACACAAACCTTAAAATGTGAAAATGGGACCAATCATATATTGTACTATTCCTATAACAATTATGAAAGTTAGTTTCATGAACAGTATTTCTGAGATATAAATAGTATTCTCGGGATGTCAAGGCACTACATGATGGTCAAAAGGTAAAATATTGCTTCTAAAACTTTAACAGGCTATAAACTAATGAAAATAAAATAATTAAAAGATTTGGCATAACTAATAAATCATAGCAGGCTGTAAGCTAGTAAACAGTGACATTAGTTGGGTTAAAGCAGGGAATTGTTCGGGATTTGTCGAGATAAACTTGAAAATGGCATACCCTTAAGGCAAAAAATTCTACTAAGTTTATTAGAGGAAGAATTTTTATATTTTGAAGTTATTTAGTATTTATTCAAAATATTTAGATTATGTGAGTAAATAGTAACCCGGGTTGACTATGGAGCTTTGACTTGAGATTTTATGGGACCCTTAATAGACCTAAAGAAGAAATTTTGACAATAAAATCATTATTTTTAGAGGTGTTAAAAAATTAAAATGAATTTCAAAAGTTTAAATAAAAGTCGATCTAAGACAGACTATAAAATTGATGCGTTAACTGAATCGGGCCCATGACTCATTCAAAATTATAGGCCCATATATGCCATAAAAAACCTCATCTTCTTCCATATTCCCCTCATGGTTGATGCCATTTCCATAGAAGAAACGCATACCTTTTTCTTCTTTAACTACCAAAATTCTCCACCAAATTTCATAAATATTAGATCAATTTTTACCTCTACCTCATAATTTAATCATTCAAAGAGGAAAAACTTAAAAAGGAAGCTTGAGAAAGGAGGAATTACATCTTGGTGAATAGTGTCACCAATACTTGTAAGTGTAAAAATTCATTTTATTATTATAAGGACTAGGATGGATTTTAAGGCCATTCATGTTATTTGAATTGAATTTAGAGATTTTTAGAATTTTTGAGGATTTTTTTAATGTGACATGTGAATTTGTGTAGGAAAAGAAGCAATTAAAGGGAACCATGGCATTAATAAGCCTTGATGTAAGGGGAAAGTGTTATGAGGTATGGGAATTAGAGTATATATATGTGCATAAGCATTTATTGAATGAAAAAGTGAGATTTCCTTGTATAGAATTATGATATATATATGTGCATAAATTCATGAAATGTTTAATGCATATTATTTATATGTTTAAGTGAAGTATTTAAATGTGAGAATTGGTAAAGAAATGAATAGGTAAAGTAGAAATCAAGAAATGCTTGAATGGTGCATTACGTTTATGTATGTTTATTTTTGTTTATGAGTAGATCAATAGCATAAATTTGAGTAGAAAAAATAGTTAATGAAATGCTACAATATATAATGGAAATGTAATATTTTGTATGGAATTGTGTTATGGATATAATGCTCATGTTTTAAGGCACTGTGATTGTTCACATTTGTATCGCACAAGTTGTTATAATTTCGTTTGGTATTATTCTTAAGTCTTCATGAATAATCATTTCTATCACTAATCAATTGAATTAAGTTATAAAAGTTTCATCATTCATATTATGGATGTAGTCTTGATGGACACATCTATCATGACATCTTGTAGTCTGCACGGAGATAGATCGGAGGGCATGTTGAGTCAACACAAACCATACAATGTGTAAATATGACCAATCATATGTTGTACTATTTTTATAACAATTGTGAAAGTTAGTTTCATACACAGTAATTCTGAGCCATAAATAGTATTCTCGAGATATCAGGGCACTACATGATGGTCAAAAGGGAAAATATTACTTCTAAAACATTAACAAGACATAAACTAATGAAAATGAAATAATTAAAAGATTTGGCAAAACCAATAAATCATAACAGGCAATAAACTAGTAAATAGTGACATTAGTTGGGTTAGTGTCGAGAGTTGTTCGGGATTTGCCTGGATGAACTTGAAAATGGCATACCCTTAAGGTAAAAAATTCCAATAAGTCTATTAGAGAAAGAATTTTTATATTCTAAAGTTATTTAGTATTTATTCAGAATTTTTAGATTGCACAAGTGAATAGTAACCCAGGTTGACTATGGAGCTTTGACTCGAGATTTTATGGGACTCTTAATAGGCCTAAAGAAGAAATTTTGACAATAAAATCATTATTTTCAAAGGTGTTAAAAAATTCAAATGAATTTCAAAAGTTTAAATAAAAGTCAACCTAAGATGGACTGTAAAATCAATGAGTTAACTGAACGGGACTAATAAGCCATTCAAAATTATGGGCCCACATATGCCAGAAAAAACCTCATCTTCTTCCATAATCCCCTCATGATCGATGCCATTTCCATATCTTCTTTAACTCCTAAAATTCTCCACCAAATTTCATAAATAATAGATGAATCTTTACCTCTACCACATAATTTAATCATTCTAAGAGGAAAAACATAAAAAGGAAGCTTAAGAAGGGAGGAATTACATCTTGGTGAATAGTGTCACCAATAATTGTAAGTGTAAAAATTCATTTCATTATTATAAGGACTAGGATGGATTTTAAGGGCATTCATGTTATTTGAATTAAATTTAGAGATTTTTAGCATTTTTGAGGATTTTTTTAATGTGACATGTGAATATATGTAGGAAAAGAAGCAATTCAAGGGAACTATGGCATTGATAAGCCTTAATGTAAGGGGAAAGTGTTATGAGGTATGAGAATTAGAGTTTATATATGTGCATAAGCATTTATTAAATGAAAAAGTGAGATTTCCTTACATAAAATTGTGATATATATATGTGCATAAATTCATGAAATGTTTAATGTACATTATTTATATGTTTAAGTGAAGTATTTAAATGTGAGAATTAGTTAAGAAATAAATAGGTAAAGCGGAAATCAAGAAATGGTTAAATGGTCAATTATATTTGTGTAGGTTTATTTTTGTTTTTGAGTAAGTCAACGGCATAAATTTGAGTAGAAAAAAGAGTTAATGAAATGCTACAATATATAATGGAAATGTAATATTGGTATGGAATTGTGTTATGGATCTAATGCCCTTGTTCCGAGGCATTGTGATCATTCACATTTGCATCGCACAAGTTCTTATAATTCCATTTGGTATTATTCTTATGTCCTCATGAATAATCATTTCTATCACTAATCACTTTAATTGAGTTGTACAAGTTTCATCATTCCTATTATGGATGTAGTTTAGATGGACACATCTATCATGACATCTTATAGTCAGCACGGACATATATCGGAGGGCATGTTGAGCCCACAAAAACCTTACAATGTGAAAATAGGATCAATCATATGATGTATTATTTCTATAATAATTGTGAAAGTTTCATGAACAGTAATTCTGAGCCATAAATAGTATTCTCGAGATGTCAGGGCATTACGTGATGGTTAAAAGGGAAAATATTATGTGTAAAACTTTAACAAGACATAAACTAATGAAAAAGAAAGAATGAAAAGATTTGGCACAACTAATAAATCATAAAAAGCTATAAACTAGTAAATAGTGACATTAGTTAGGTTAGTGCCAGGAATTATTCGGGATTTATCTGGATGAACTTGAAAATAGCATACCCTTAAGGTAAAAAATTCCAATAAATCTATTAGAGAAAGAATTTTTATATTCTAAAGTTATTTAGTATTTATTCAGAATTTTTAGATTGCGCCAGTGATTAGTAACCCAAGTTGACTATGGAGCTTTCATTCGAGATTTTATGCGACCCTTAATAGGCCTAAGGAAGAAATTTTGACAATAAAATCAATATTTTTAGAGGTGTTATAAAATTAAAAATAAATTTCAAAAGTTTGAATAAAACTCGACCTAAAACGGACTATGAAATCGATGCATTATCTGAACGGGGCCCACATATGCCATAAAAAACCTCATCTTTATCCATATTCCCCTCATGGTCGATGGCATTTCCATAAAAGAAACCCACAACTTTTGCTTCATTAACTCCCTAAATTCTCCACCAAATTTCATAAATAATAGATCAATTTTACCTTTACCTCATAATTTAATCATTCTAAGAGGAAAAACATCAAAAGGAAGCTTGAGAAGGGAAGAATTACATCTTAGTGAATAGTGTAACCAATACTTGTAAGTGTAAAAATTCATTTTATTGTTATCATGACTAGGATGGATTTTAAGGCCATTCATGTTATTTGAATTGAATTTTGAGATTTTTAGAATTTTTTAGGATTTTTTTAATGTGACATGTGAATATGTGTAGGAAAAAAAGCAATTCAAGGGAACCATTGTAGTGATAAGCCATGATGTAAGGGAAAAATGTTATGAGGTATGAGAATTAGAGTTTATATATGTGTATAAGCATTTATTGAATGAAAAAGAGAGATTTCCATGTACGAAATTGTGATATATATATGATTGTAAATTCATGAAATGTTTAATGTACATTATTTATATGTTTAAGTGAAGTATTTAAATGTGAGAAATGGTAAAGAAATGAATAGGTAAAGTGGAAATCAAGAAATAGTTGAATTGTCCATTATGTGTGTTTATGTTTATTTTTGTTTATGAGTAAGTCAATGGCATAAATTTAAGTAGAAAATAGAGTTAATGAAATGCTACAATATATAATGGAAATGTAATATTTAGTATGAAATTGTGTTATGGATGTAATGCCCGTATTCTGAGGCGCTGTGATCATTCACATTTGTATCGCACAAGTTATTGTAATTTCATTTCATATTATTCTTATGTCCACATGAATAATCATTTCTATCACTAATCACTTTAATTGAGTTGTACAAGTTTCATCATTCATATTAAGGATTTAGTCTAGATGGACATATTTATCTTGACATCTTATAGTCCACATGGAAATAAATCGGAGGGCATGTTGAGTCCACGCAAACCTTATAATGTGAAAATGGGACGAATCATATGTTGTACTATTTCTATAATAACCATAAAAGTTAGTTTCATAAATAGTAATTTTGAGCCATAAATAGTATTCTCGAGACGTTGGGGCATTACATAATGGTCAAAAGGGAAAATATTGCTTGTAAACGTTTGGCAGGCCATAAAATAATGAAAATGAAATAATTAAAAGATTTGGCACAACCAATAAATCATAACAGGCTGTAAACTTGTAAATAGTAACATTAGTTGGGTTTGTGCCAGGAA
>CANXYI011957099.1:0-12342 GCA_948208565.1 Hura crepitans
TATTAATAATTGTTAAATGGAATAAAAAGATATTTAGTATAAAGATTAAGAAAGGAGAAAAAATAATAATAATAAAAATAAATAAGTATTTAAATAAATTTATGAAATGAAATAAATTTTAAATATGTAAATTTATTATTAAGGTAGTGAATTAAATAAATAAATATTTAAGCCAATATTTACATATGCATAGTTTTGAATAAATTTTTTGATAAATATTATATTTTATTATAATTATTAATTGTTAAAAATGGTTTTTACTATAAAATGTAATTTATTTGTTTAAGCAAAAGTGAATTGGCTAATGAGTATAAATATAAGTAAATAAATGTATGTAAGCTAATTAAAAGAATATGGTAAACAAAATGGATGATTATAGTAATATGTTAGAGTAATTTATAAGATTCATGATAGAAAAATTTAATGACATTGATTATGTAAAATTAATAGAGTAATATTAGAGATTAATAAAGAGAAAGGTGGGAAAGAAAAAGTATTATGAGACAAACTCGAGATTTAATTTAATTATATGAACAATAAATTTAAAGACTTGGTATTGTAATAAGTAAGAAGAATAATATAGTACAAAGAAAATTGAAGAGAAAATGAATCATGTTCATGATCATAAAGCCATAACATTTAGTATACAATGTAAGAAGCATATCAAGACATGAATTGCTCATTAAGTTACATGCTTGTGATATGATGTAATTATAAAAAAGTATATAGCATATATGAATTATGATCCATTGAGATCATATGTATGTGATGAAAGTGATGGCACCCCAAGTGTCCTTGAAAATGACAACAGTATTCTATGAATACATAAAACTTATAAAAATGGTTGAAGTGATAGTTTAAAATAAAGTCAAATATTAAAATTTGCACAACATACGTGACTCATGTAATTAAAGTAAATTATAATAAAACCATGAGTAAAGCCTATATGAGTTCGACATGACACTAGATAGGTTGACCTGTCACCTAGGGAATGTAGCAGTTGCTATGACACTTTAGTGTCACCTTTTTGTGTTGGTTTATAAGTGCCATTACATATACATCTCGTCTTAGTACCTTGGTCCATAAGGGCCACCATACTCTATAACCTATTATGATTTTCATATCATTATTTTTATGCAAGTGCAACTGCTAGTAGGTATAATAGAACCACTGTACATAATTTTATATGGGTACATTCATAGGGAGATTCAACAGGATCACTGCATAATTTATGATAAACTGTCATACTGGTGTTGCTGCCGTCAGGTCTAAAATGTAGACCACTACACACCTTCTATCTCCTTAGTCCAATAAGTGAGTTTCTATCTGTCATATATAAGCTACCCATATAAATAAGTTAAGAAAAGTATGAATATTAAAAATAGGTAATTTGATAGTTAAACAAAAGTTATTTTAATAATCACCTTGTTTATAGAATAAAAGTTACTTTACTTTTATTAATTAAGAATCTTTCATGACAAGAATAAAATACTTAATAAAGGAAATCACTATAGAAATACAAGGTTTCTATTCAGAATCAAGAAGTAGTAAAGAATGAAAATAAAACTATAAAGATGAATAAATAATAAGCGGTCTATACATAATTGGAAAATTAATGTAAGTATAATAAATTGTATTGTGTTGTTCTCAAGTAATTAATTAAAAGATAAAATGATGTTTGTAAGGCTTAATCAAGACATTGCTGAGTATCAGTATTGTATGTAGTTAATTAAGTTAAAAGATTAAATCTAAAATACTTATCAATAAGAGAACAAATTAATGGATTTATACTATTGATTATAATAAAGGTTAAACACTTTAATGTAGGTGGTTTATAATCTTGCACGTTAAGTGAAAATTGAATATGTCTTCTTATATACATTCTTCTATATGGCATATAAGTGCTATACTTGTATATATAATTATAAATTCTTTATACATGCTTGTGTGCTTTCATGTCATATATATGTTTCATTGAATACACCACTAAATATAAATGCTCACGTACTAGCTTTTGCTAGTGCATAGGTAGTAGATAAGAGTTTGGTTTGCAGCCTCAAGTAAAGTAGTGCAAGTTAGTGAGTTCTTTCTAGCATCACATGAAAGGAGGTGAGTAACAATAGTAGATTGGCACTAATGTATATGTCAAAATAGTAGGCCTAAGATTTTATGATTACATATATATATTTGTGGTTAATAGTAGTAGTTTTAAACATTGATTAATAGAGATAACAGAGGTATGAGAGTTTTAAACATTAATTAATAGAGATAATAGAGGTATGAGTAGTAAGATAGTTAAGATTGCGAGATGTCTTTCATCATATTCAGCAAACAAATCGAGTAAGAGATATTGCTTGTGACGTCCTATATCTAAACTGACTATCAATTGGGTATTAGGGTGTTACGTATTCTTTTCCATGAGATGTTGATTTGATTATTTTTTTTACACTAACATTGTGTTTTTATTATGATACGAGTTGTTTGAGATCTATTGAGACCTTTTATTATTTTTCTCATTTCATTTTGTTGTTTTGTTGTTATCTTATTTTTTATTTATTTGTTTTGTCTAATATTTATTTTCATTATAGTTTTCCCCTTTCGTCTCTATTTTTTTGTTAGATTGTATTTTAGGCAATTTCAATATAATTTTATTTTTATTTGGTTATAATATATTTTAGAAAATTTCTTTGTAAATTTTTACCTATTCAGGTTAAAATGTATTTTAGATAATTGCCATGTAATTTAATTATCATTCTAAATATTTTTCTGTATTTTTCATAAATGCTATAATAGGTAGAAAAAGATTTTTTTTACATATTATAAAAATACTCAAATTGAATTCTATTTAATTAATTGGTGTTTCTTAATAAAAAAAAAAGGTTTTTGATTTTTTCCTTAATAAAAGTCACAATGATAAAACTTATTTTCATAAATTGGCATGCAAGAACTAAAGTTTTCAAAGAAAATTAATTACCTAATTTGATGTATGATATTATTTAATTTCATGTATTTTCTTTGTGTTTGTAAATATATATGTTCTATTGTTTCTTCATATGATTAAATGCTTTATTTTAAATTTGAAACCCATTTGAGAAAAATGATAAAGTTATGAATTTAATCTAAAATTCTATATTAACTTGAGGTATAAATAAAAGTAGGGTTTTGAACCATTTTGATTTTGGACCTATAAGGTATTTTCTAACTCCAGTTGGGTGGCAACTCATACCTTGTGATGCCTAACTCATTTTTTCTAGGCTAATTAAATAAGAACAACATAAGATTCCTTTAATTTTCTTCTCACCTTTTGGGACATAAGAGGTGAGATTTAGGTTAAGTTTTTGGTTGTTTTAGTTTGACTGACCTCAGAAAAGAAAAGACTACCATGCCATATATCACTTTCTCATTGCTCCTATATGTCTTTCTCATCTTTTTAGCCATAAATAGTAAAATACCCATTTTACCCTTGGCTTAATTACCATTTTCCCTTTAGTTCACTCCAACTAACCCTACTCAATCCATACATCCATTTCATTCCCTATTTTTTCTTTTAATTCCCATTCTAACCTTATGAATATCTAGACCAAAAGTCTGACGTGACATGAGTGTTACAATTAATGATACTTTGAGTTGGTTTGTGTAACATATGAATAAAATTATATAATTATGTGTCTACGATGAAAAGAAATGTTATAAATTTTATGAGTTGTGAATCTAAAGCATTAGTGTATAAAATGATATATGATTAAAAGATAATGATCACGAAATGAGTGCATGTGCTATAATTGAAGTGTCTATTGTGTAAGAACTATATAGGTTTTTAAAAATGTAAACTAAGCTTGTATAATATGTTAAGTTAATGAATTTGAATAAGGCCTAACAATGGTAATAAGAAGAAGTATAGTTATACATGTGTGTGTTAAGTATGTGATATAAGTATTTTGTGTTACTACACGGTATGGGCACGAAGTAAACATATGTGATATGAGTATCTAGTATGAATGTGTTATATAAGTCTGTTATGTGTTGTGTATATAATAAAAGATTAATCATGCACCATTAAGCTTTATTGCTTATCACTTGGTATTTTTATGCATAGGTTGTTAATTTAGCATTGACAAATAAGGCAATGGAAAATGAGATCAACAGTTAGTTCATAAGCATATGGTTTTAACATATGAGCATGTGCTCTGGAGCATTTTAGTTGTCATTCATTTGTTCCTACCATTCTTATGTTTTTAGCAAATTTTTAGCACATTTGGGATTTTGTTTAGATTATTCTTATGTAAACTTTTATCAAAGAGATTGTTGGATTTTTGTTTAATTTTAGATATGTAACATTTTCATTTGAAGCATGGGTTTAAAAGGAATTCTTTCATTTTAAATTTTGGATTCAAAAAATTGCGATTTAATCATGACATGTTAATGTGAGTTTTTAAGTGTCTAATGCCTATCGTATATGATATGGCACTCCTTTATATTGTGTCTTTATGCATTAGGAGAAAGGGCGTCACACTATCTCTAAGGGTGGTACTTGAAGAAAGATTCCAAAAATGGAATAGACATGTGCAAGATATGAATATTTGGTTTTGGTAAATGAAAAATGCATGAAAGCTTGGTATCACATACAGCTGTACTAGAAAAATGGCTAAAGCCTCTAACAAAAAGGTGAAGCTAAATGCAATTAGAAAAGGTTACTTTTTCTTGAAATAAATTAAGCCACTGCTAATAAATTCCAAAGGAAAGTTTAAGCCTAATTAGGAAGGCACATATCTAGCCAAAAGGAACTAAGCATAGAGGTGTTAAGCTGTTATATTTGGTAAAGGTAATGAATTTTCAAAACCTGTGAACATGGATAGGCTAAAGAAATGCTTTTGCCAAAAAAAAAAGGGAGTCCATTAAGTTGAAAACCTAAAAAGGGTGGCTTAGGCAAAAATTAAGACACCCTGATAAGGTGAAAACCTAAAATAGACACTTTATGTAAAAGTTAAGGTATAATGAGAGAAAATATTCAAGCAAGAAAGCCCAAAAGGGCTAGTTCATAATGGCAATATTATTAAGGACAATTAATATATATGCCAAGATTAAATAAGTTAAGTTATAATGCCAAAAGTGCTTTGATAATCATTATTTTGTAAGCTTTCTTCTAGTAAAGAAATATTATATTGACTAAGTAGATTTTAATCATATACAAGATTTCTTTCTAGATGTAAATGTGGTATCTTTATGCTTTTTTAAATGAAAAAGTTTTGTTGTCTTTCAAAGAACTTATTATCCAAATGTTGTGATCTTCATTTATACTTGTATCATAAGCTTCTTAATTGGGCATATCTCTTAGCAAGAATGATACCTCACAAGTAAGGGAAAGAATGCAAGAAATGATAGTTTAAAACACCATATTAAAAACCCAAAGGTTTATTGGGAATTCTCTTCCTCAATCCAAACTACGTTTAGATCTAATGAGGAATATAAAAAGTGGCATGCCTCAAGCCCACTAATGGAACATCACTAGAATGGCAAGATAGAATAAAGTGAGAAATCTTTTACCACTTGCACATCTAACTAATCTCACATGCATTAGTACCTCTAAGCCATTAAACTCACTTTTCTTTGGTATCAAATTTCATCTTTATCAATTAATCTCACATGTAATGGTAATTGAGCAAATAGTGGGTTAAAGGTACCTAAACCATGTGTCAGCCCGAATCAAAATAAGCCTCTAAAAGGTATATTCCAAATTCAACACGAGGATAAGAGCTTGAATGCCCCCTAAAAGGCGATTTACCTTATAGTGAGTGTGAGTTACTATAATGGTGGTTAGTCGAGGAAGTAAAATTAAGATTTTAGGTTTGAGAATTCCCCTTTATTTGTACCCACCATATTACTAGTTTTCATCTCAATGGTTCTAATTTTTATCAAACCCCCAAAAGCACGCAATTATTGTGATTAATTAAATAAACACATCTACATGTCAAAAGGCAATTAAAATTAAAATTAAATAAAGTTCATACTTTAAGATAAAAAATTATAAATATCCAGCATACATGAAATCTGACCCATTCATTAAATTGAGGATTTTAATCCAAAATCATTTTTTATCATGTAAATGGGGCTTGGATTCTAATAACTCTTTTATTTTTAAAAACATACTTTGCTTTATGAAAATTAATTTTACAGGGATATAGAACTTTGGTTCCAAAAGTATTTTTAACAAATTAAATAATTTTAGGCTTATTGGAACATTGGTTTCAAAAATCATTTTTTATTATTGTTAAAAACATACTTTATTAAAAAAATAAACTTTATTAAATCAATTTATTAAGGATATGGAACTATCATTTTTTTATTTATTGAAACATTAGTGCCAAAAATCATTTTATTTAAGACATTTTTTGTAACACCCTTTACTCAACTTACTAGCCAGATCTGAATAAGAGATGGCAAATTATGACACCCCTTACCTAAACCATTACTAGCTTAAATAAGAGAGACACATTGTTCATGTCCCTTCCTTTCTAAGGCCAGTTAAATCGAAACAATAAAAGACTTAACCTAAATCTCATTCCTCGAGTCTCAAAATACGAGAAGGAAATTAGAAGAATCTTAAGCTATTCTTATTCGATTAGCCTAGAAAGAGCAAGTTAGGCACCATGAGGTACCGGAGTTGAAAAATACCTTGTAGGGCTAAAATCATAACAGTTCGAGACCTTACTCTTATTTATACCTCAAGTTAATATGAAATTTTAGATTAAATTTATAATTTTATTCTTTTTCTCAAACAGATTTTAGCATTAAAATAAATCACACAATCACATAAAGGGATAATAAAACATATTTACAAAAATAAATAAAGTGTTTGAAATTAAAGAATGTCATACATGAAATCTAGTAATTGATTATTTTGAGAACTTTGGTTCTCACATGCTGATTTTAAGAAAACAAATTTTATTATTTGTACCTTTTATTAAAGAAAAATCAAAACTTGTTTTATTAGATAAACACCAATTAATTAGGTATAAAATGATTTGGTTATTTTTTATAACCTGTAAAAATTATTTTCTACCTATTACGACATTCACGAAATATAGAGGAAAATAATCATAATGAAATTTGAATTACATGACAATCGCCTAAAGTATATTCAACCAAAAAAGAAATAAAAAATTACATGGAAATTACCTAAAATACATTCTAAATGAATACAAATAAAATTATATTGAAATCACCTAAAATATAATATAACTGAATAAAATAAAAAAGAATAGAAGTAAATAAAATTAAAAGAAAATAAAGGTTAGATAGAATAAATAAATAAATAAAATAATAACGGGAGTAAAATAACAAAAGGGTTTAACTTTACTAGATGTCGGATAGGAGAAAAGTCATTAAATAAAACCCTAATGGATCTCATGTAACTCACATCACAACAACAATACAATGGTAGTATGAAATGAATGATAAAATTGACAGAAGGAATAGATAATAAAAAAAACATGAAATAAAGAAACAATGAAGAAATGAAAAATAAAAAAACTAAAGAATAAATAAATAACATGTAAAAAAAAGACAAATAAAAATTCAATAAAAAATAAAATGGAAAAAATTCAATAAAAAATAAAATGGAACAACATATTAATAATAGATAAACAGAATAACGGTATTACATCTAATTGATAGATAAGTACCTAAACAAAATAATAGCCACCTCATTCAACTAGTAAATGGGCAACAAATAAAATATAACAAAAGGGTAATACACCTCATTAGCAGATGGACATAAAAAGAAAGAAGAAAAAAATGAATAAGAAAAAAAGAATTGGTCAACTCACTATGTATTATTGCCTTTAGAAAAAAATCTCAAAAAAGATGAATAAAATCATGTAAAAAACCTTCAAAAATTATAAAAACAATGATTAGAAAGTGTTTTTAAGCTTTTAAGTGTGCACTTATCGAGAAAAAGTCGACCTTTGATACTGACATAGGGTTCACCTTATATACATGTGGATCGCGGTGTGAAATGGCCAATTCATGCTGTGAAATGACCGTTTAGCATTCAAAACTATTGTTTTAGAGGCCAAAATGGTTGTTTTGCCTATAGAGGAGTCTTGTATGGATTCTGCTTCTTTGGCAAAATGACATCATTTTTTAAGGGCAAAATGGTCGTTTTTAAGGCTGAAATAGCCGTTTCAGTAAAAGCATAAAACGACTATTTTAACAAAGTATGAAATGGTCATTTCAGGACAAAACAATGTAGTTTTGTCTAGTGATCCAAAACATGTAAAAATGCAATTTTTCAAAATTTAGAACATTTTTTCCTTTTTTAAATACACCGTACTATAGGGGCTTCTACCCCTCACACCCTCCATGGCATTAGTGTTGGGCATCAAGCTCAGGCCTATTAGCCTAAGCCCCCAGCCCACCACATATACCTATTTTTCTCGTAATTTGAGTCACATCTCGAAATTTTAGAGTTAGGCAAAAACTTATATTCAAAAATTATTTAAAGATTCCTAAAGAAAACTTTGAGATCTTTAAGCTAGACATTAATATCCTTATTATCATAATTTAGCATTTTTTTCAACATTAGGTAATCCGAACACAGGAGCCATAAAAACCTAGTGTTTATAATTACCCCCAACATTTAGGAGATGACTACAGAGTGTGCAAGGTGACCTAAAATTTAGAAAGAAAGAGATGTGTACCTTACGGGGCAACCCTTCTATGAGTGATTTGATATCATTTTGGGTAGCGCTTTAAGACATTACACCCATTGTTAATTTTTTTCTTAAATAGTGCTATAGACATTGCATTTGAGGGTGTTGTCATTTAGGTAGTGCTAGAGACATTGCACCTAAATTTGATTTAGTTTAGTCAGTGCTTAAGACATTGCACCTAAAGTTGATGTGTTCTAGGCAGTGCTAGAGATGTTACACTGAAAGTTCTTGTCATTTAAGTAGTGATAGAGACATTGCATCTGAAGCTAATATGTTTCAGGTAGTGCTTGAGATGTTGCACCCAAAGTTATTATCATGCAGGCAGTGCTGGAGACATTACACTTAAAGCTGATGTGTTCTAGGTAGTGCTTGAGATATTGCACCTAAAGTTATTATTATTTAGGTAGTGCTGAAGACATTGCACCTAAAGTTGATTTAGTTTAAGTAGTGTTGGAGACATTACACTTGACGTTGATGTGTTTTAAGTAGTGCTTGAGATGTTGTAGCTAAAGTTGTTGTCATTCAAGCTATGCTAGAGACATTGTATCTGAACTTGATATGATCCGAGTAGTGCTAGAGATATTACACCTATTGATGACTTTATTCAGGTAATACTAGAGACATTGTACCTAAAGTTAGTAAATTTGTTCGAATGAATTTTTCCACCTGTAATTGACTAAATGTTATTGTCCTTGCCCATTACAATTGAGCAAATAGTGGTAGACTATTATTGATTCAGCATTTGTGATGTTGCTTACGAAATTTCATTTGCCCCCTGTGATAAAAGGTTGAAATGTGTTAGTCATTGAAATTTTTTTGTAGTATTAATGCATGTTATGTGTAAGTGCATCTTAGATTCATGTCATAGCTATATTATATGAAAAAATTCTTCTTTTTTTAGATGTCTTTTTTGCATCATTCTTCTGATTTAATTATTCATTTTTTTATTTCTTTTATGCTCTAACAAAAAGAGAAAGGCAATGAACAAAATATGTCAAAAGAACTAACAATTTCATAAATAAAAGCTTTAAGTACAAAATTTGTGTTCTAAGCTAATATGTACAAATAATATAAACAAGATAAAGAGAAAGTCTAAGGAGCTGGAGGGTCTCTCTAGGCCTAAAGTGTCTAGAATTCTACCTCGACTGCATCTAGGCTACTAGATATCTCATGATAGGTCTTCTCGATCCTCATGCCTAAGTTTGTATGAATGAGGTGGAGATATGCCATCATCTAAGCTTTTATGCCCTGTACTAAGGTTTAGAATGAGGATGGGGGAGGTGCTAAAGAAGATAGCCTTACCTCATCAGTTCGTTATTGCTGTCGCTTGGGTGGACTAGTAGGGTTGAGATCGTTATCGAGTAGCTAGTCCAGATCAATGGCAAACTATGTATCCTCTAGATCTATACCCATAGGCTGTGTCTCATCCTACTCAGCTAGCTCTTCAAGTGTGTAAAATGATATCTTGGCAGATGTCTATGGTCAAGAGTCATGATCTTGATAACAAAGTAGGTCTCCCGATCAACCTAAAAATGCTACTTAATAGGGTCCCCCATCTGGTCGGCATCAATGCCGACTCCTACTAATATAGTTATGATGTTGCCTTTGACTATGATCTCTTTTTTAGGAAACCTGCTAGCTAAGTAAAAGTGCTCTAAAATGGATAATACCATATTGAACTGAATACTATGCTCCATAGCCTAGAGACCATACAGCTCGGTCTGATTCACCTAACTAGTGCTATTGTTACAACCTAAGTAAAACTGTCTTAATACTCTGTACAAGTATCAATAGATTGGATCATGGAGGGAAGAAGCCTTCAGACGACTAGCTCTCATCCAAACTCTCTAGTATATCTATAATTTTGTTGATTGGCAATCGAAGGATCTCTGAAAGTCGCATGATAAATATTTAGAAACACATGCCAAAGACTCTAAATTGGATGGCTATCTCATATGAAAGGTACATCTATGGTACTATAAAATACTTAGGAACTGGAATGTGGCCTTAGGATACGTGGCATGGTGTTGTGAATAGAAATCCTTCCAGCGCGCCTATGCTAATAGCTGATCAGCTCTAAGTAGCATACCTAGGTTATGCAGTGTGCTAGCATAGAAGTATCAACTCTCTATCAAAGTAGCTTTTGCCAAGAAATAGAACCTCACAGCTTCCTCAGCATCTAGCCAACCCGACACTACCATGTGTGTTGAGACTGGCTAATGGCATACTCAACTTTATTGTCTATATGGATGTATTTTTTCTTCTTCTCTTTTTTCTTTTCTCTCTTTTTTTTCTAAGATGCTAATGGTAACAAATGAATAGAAAATGGAAAAAAAATGAGGTTTTTAAAGGCAACTGCTAAAATGACCATTTTGGCTTAGGCTAAAATAGCTATTTTTCCTCGATGGCAAATGGCTGTTTTGGCTAAATAAGGTCCAGAGCTATCATTTTGGCCTAAAATGGTCATTTTGTTATGTGAAATGCCATTTTGGGTTTAAGCCTTAAAAATGTCATGAATGCATGCATGGATCCTCATGCCACTCAAGCCATATCTCTTTTTTTGCTCCAATGGGTGATGAATTCCTCCTGAAGCTTCATAAAATCCTCGATCACCCCTCTACTTAGGCAATTCCTACTTTATCTCCGTTTAGTGGCTTAAAATTCCTCCAATGGGTTCGGCTCAATTTATCTTTTCGTAAGGCTGCCATCTATTTTTAGGACCTATAATTTTATGTTTTTCAAATTTCTCATTAAGAATTGTGCCCCTTAGCTGAAGAGTTTGCTACAATTCTAGAGGTGTCCTACTTATATGACATACCACCTTACTATCCCAATTGCATTTCTCACTACCCATATGAAGTAGTTAACATGCTCAAAATATTTCCTTCTCTAGCTACTAGATGGGTCCCACAGAGAGAACCAGTTTCTCTGAATGCTTTACTGCCCTATGTCGAAGGTTACGCTAATATTCCATCTTTTCAAGCAGGTGTATATTTATTTCTCTTTTTCTCTAAGTATCTTATAGTTACATCTAAAAGGCATTTTAGAGATTATAAGCTATTTAGTGTAACAAATGAGTTGACCAAAAGCTTGAACCTTTTCCCTCTGAATCTTGCTGAGACTATCCTAAGACTAGATGAAGTGCAGTCAAGTGAAGTTGATTTCTTCCATGGGAGCCTGCTTCTACTTTAGTTTTTTTTTTATACCACCACTTAAGGGGTTTTCACCCTATTCTCTAGTCCACTTTTTACTTAGAAACCCTTTTCAGGTTTTCATTTCTAATAGTCTTTTTAAGTTCACCCTATCCTCAACTTCTCTTTTGCTTAGGAAGCCTTTTTGTAGGTTTTTATTCTTAATAGCTTTTTTTTAGGTCTGGTTACAGGAAAAGCTTCGTCTATTGGATGATCTCCCCCTCATGTTCTTGAGTCTTATAACCTGAAGCATTTACTACCTTGTGCCATCATGCATCATTTTTTAGATGTGGAGCAATGGGTCCTTTGGATGAATGCTATTGATGACAACATTAATTTCATGAGCCTATAGATTTCTTTACGGTATGTACAATGGAGCAATTTTGTAAGCTATGTACCTCTAGTTGGCCTACCTAAAATTACATTCTATATTCCTAATT
>CANXYI011957224.1:0-13362 GCA_948208565.1 Hura crepitans
ATTTGTATTGAATGTGTATTGAAATGTTTGTATGGAAATGTGAATGTTATGTAAGTGTTATGTAAATTATGGTATAGTTGAATTATTTGATGTATATTAGCATGTAAATGGCTAAAATGTGTGTATTTGGCATTGAATTAACGAGTATGGCATAAAAACTCCTAATGGCCGAATGAGTATTAATGGTGTATATGTATGATTAGTGCATTAATATATTAGTAAATGAGTAATGTGGTAATGATATTGAGATATAGTTATAAAATGTACATGTAAATGAAATAAAATGGCATGATATGAAAGTTTAAGTTATGAGATCAAGAATGGCCGAAAAAGGTAACTTAAAGAATTAGCAAGGAAATGGTTATATATGTATGTAATTAAGCTAATAACGAAAAAGTAATTAGTTTTTGGAAAATGATAATGAAAAATGAGATTAAAAGCGTGAAAGGTGAACATAACACATAAATTTTGTTATGAGAATTTAGGCCCTAAAAAGGTGTTAAAGTATGCATGAAATGTGCAAGGTTATGAAAATGATCATATAATGTAAATGGAAATAAAGCTCGATTGGGGACCAAAAGTATAGGCATTTAAGAGTGGTTATGTAAATCACTTGACATTAAAGTGAGATAAAGAATTAAAGTAAAAAGAGTTCAAACAAAATAAAATGACCTTTACCTAAATAAAAAATAAAATGAAAAAAAAATATTGACAGATTGCCGGTATAGTTAAACGCCCACTGGATGGATTGACTGATCAACTAGGAATAGAGTAGCTGCTAGATTTGATTTGACAAATCAATACATTTTTTTATCATAAGATTATCATAAGATGTGCGTGCAACCGCAGTCAAGGTCTATTTTAATTCACTGCACTGCATAAAATAAGATGCAGCTACAGCTATAGTTAAGGTTTCTAGAACTAGCCCTGTTCAACTGGTCGGTTTGGTCCAGAACCGAACTGAAAAAATCGAGAATCGAACTTCTAAAAATTTTAGAACCGAATCAAAATTTTCATGAGGACTAAATAAAAAAATCAATTTTTTATAGAACCGAACTGAAAAATCTGAATTAACCGAAATTCTATATATTTTTCATTTTTTTATATATAAAATACAAAAACGATGCCGTTTATCTCAAAATGACGTCGTTTTAATAAGTTCGGTCGGTTCAGTTCTTTCGATTTTTGCCCTTCAAGAATTGAACCGAACTGATTAAATAGAAATTACTGTACAGAACCGAATAGAAAAAATCAAGAACTAAAAAAATCGAACTGAATAGACCAAATTGTCAAATTTTTGGTTCAATTTCGGTTCGGTTTTGCACAACCCTACCTAGAACCACTACACAAAATAAAATAAGTATGTAAGTGCAGCTACAGTCAAAGTTTAAAATAAGGATCACTGCACACTTAGGATTCCATTATCCAGTGTTTTAGTTGTAGTCTATTGGTATAGGCCTATTAAAGAAATTAATAATTTATCATCAGTAAATGATCATAATATTATTAAATGAATGCAAACTACTATATTGTTGTATTATGGCGATAATTGACTGCATATGATAATTAAAATGTTAAAATGGGATTATAAATTGTTATGTATTACTCTATTTATTATAATAGCATAATTGCATGAATGAATGTGAAAGCATGCATATGTTTACCTTATATTTACTACTAAGTTTTACTTAGCCTGTCGGGTGTTCTGATGCACAGGTCGAAGTAAGGATCGTGCTAGAAGTCGAGCCTCAGTAGCTGACGTGTCTACCTTATTGGGCATTTTTTTCTTTAGTTAGTCTTTTGTATATATAGGAATATACTCATGTGTATATACTGGGTTATGGGACTGTTTATAGTTTTGTTGTAAATAAATGAATGTAAAGCTTCAAATAATGTATATAAGTTGATGATAAGAAATTATGAATAAGACTGCATGACTGATGATGAGATTTGGAGGACCAGAGGGTCCGGGAGTTGGAGAATGTATGTATGATTGCTTACAAGTATTTATTTGTGCAGGAAAATTTTTGGATTTTTACCCGAATAATCGTTATGCTATCCGATTTTCTAAAAAATATTTTTTGATAAAACAAATGGATTTTCAAATGCATTTTGATTGCTATGATTTATAAATAAAGTAAAAACGAAAAAACTTTAGAAGCAAAGTAAGAAACTAAATATTTTGGTAAAAGTTAAACGAGTAGATCCTTAGGGTAATCCAGGAATGGGTGACCATAGTAAGGTTGTTCACGGCCTTATCTGATTTCTCACAGAATCAGGTAAGGATGTGACAAATCTTGTCAGGTCGGGCGGGTTCGAGTTAAGTCATTCTTGAGTTGAGCCACTTCGAGTTAGTGTTAAGTCAATTCTTAAGTTAAATTCATTTTCAAAAAATTAGATTTATTGATTTTAAATTATGAAATTAAATTTTAATTTCATATTAATTTTTTAATATCAATATATTTTAACCGCTTTTAAATATTAATAACCCGTAGAATTTTAACAAATAACTTATTCTTTTAAAATATTATTTTTTAAAAAATTATGGACAAGTATTATTATTATTATTATTATTATTATTATTATTATTATTATTATTATTAATTGAAATTGGCATTGGCATAGAAATAATAAGAAAAATAAAGATGAAAAAAAGAAAAGATGAATACCAATATAAGAGAAATCTGTATGAGATTAATGGAAATTAAGATAAAACAGTTAGCGAAAGGTAACAAAAGTGCCGTTTAATGGATACTTGTCCACTTTCCTCGACCTATCTACATTTTTTTCGAACTTGGACAAGGCATTCAATATTGAAATTTGGCCTAGCCTAGCCAAGTTATTTTTTATTTTTATTTTTCTTAACTTTTTAATATTGATTTATATAGACTATTTTTATAGTCTATTATCTAATTTTATATTTTGATACCATGTTAAATTTACTTTTATGTATATTTATTTTTCATATGACATATTAGATAATACTAAATTTTAATGACCTATTTTCGTAATTTTTTATTCAATATGATATTATTTTTATTTTTTATTCACTTTTCAATATTTGGTGCGCTGCCTTAGTTTGGTCTTTGTGTCAAATTTTTTATCATTTTTGTTTGAACCTTCCCAATACCTATTTTATGTTGAGAAAATATAAAATTGATAGATTTACTTTTCTTTTTTTAAAAAATTGATTTAATGCTAATAATTGAAGTAATGAAAATTATTTTTCAAAAAAAAGGTCATTTCAGGTTGTCAAATGACTTGATGCATTTAGGTCATCCTATTTGGGTTTCAGGTTAGGTTGAGTTTGACCCTAAAATTTTCATGTCGAGTTCGATTAAGGTTTTAGGCGAGTTTGTGTCGAGTTTCAAGTCCGGGTCAGAAATTGATAGGTTTAACAAAAATTCATAATAAATAAATTACTCAACAAAAATACAAATTAACTACATAAATCTTCAATTGGGACCTCTAACTACCCATAAAAATTATTAAACCTCAATAAAAATCACTTAGTCAAAAGGTGATTACTATACATCCAAGAACTCTCAATCTAAAATTTCCCAAAATTACTTTTCAGTATTTTGTTTTAATGTATAGAGAGGCTTACTTATGTATTGAAAGGGCTTGAAAAGGTGGAATGTGGTGAGAAGTCAAAGAAAAGCCAATTCAAAACAATGGAAATTGTGCTTCCATGCTCGATGACACTAAATAATGGAGAAGGAAGGCTGAAATGCTTCTTTTCTTTAACTAGTAAAAGACTTATATACGTCTAAATCAAAGTCCAAGATTTTATTCTAGAAAGATCTAATGGCTTAATATCAAAAGCCACTTTAAAACCCTTTTATACATTCTTTTATTTCCTTCAATTTATTCTTCTAATCTTTTCACTAATTAACATGTCTAATAATCTTAAATAATCATACTTAATGTTTCCTAAGGTTCTTGAACAATTTGTATGTGATAAACTTGAAATTTCAATATAAAGTTGACTCTTTTTTCATGTTTGAATTTAATAGAATTTTCTTGACCTTCAAAAATTTCAATTCCAATTCCATTGGACTCTATGGAATATTAAGCATCACGTTATAATATTCCCAAGTCAATACAGGCAAACATTTTAAAATTACTAATTCAACCCTGAACTTGTTCCTATTCATTTTAGACTATCATAAAACTTCAATCCCAATTTTAACCCCCTTAAAAACTTCATTTTCACTCCAAAATTTTCCCATAATTATATTATAAATGATACTTCCCTCTAATCAAATTAGTATAACCTGGGTCTTGAAAAACACTACTCTTCCAGACGTACTATTCATAATCTCGGGATTTTTTGATGTTACAATAAGGATATGGACCAATTGAGCTTATTAAAATCCTTGAAAATTTTCAAGTGCTCAACTTTATGCTTTAACTTAGTGTTAAAAGCAAGTCATAAATGACTTATGGTGGATACTTATGGGTATACCTTGCCAATTTTAAAGCTAGTTAGGATCCATTAAAGTATTAGATCCAAGTTAAACATCGAGGATGTTTTAAACTATTATATGCATGATATTATAAGAAAAACATACACTTCAATAAGAATTGAGACAATATCATAGCAAATATTTCATACCACTTGTTCTAAGTTCGACTAATAAGGTTTAAGGAAAGTCATGACCTTTACAGTCTGAGTGTGTGACTACAAAATAAAAAATCTTACTAATACCCTTTTTAAATTTTCAATTGGATCTCAAGATTTTGGCTTGATATAACTAGCTCAGTATGCTACCAATTAGTCATGGTTGATTCGACCTAGCAAAAAATATCTAGAAAAGCAATTGAGTCAGAATTAGAAGTTCTTTCAAGAAAGGTAAGATCACTTTGATGTTGTATTTATGTCTATTTATTAGCTAGTCAATTATGTTAGTGAAACATAATTAGGAATACATAGTATGATCTACATGTATTAAGAGATAATGAGATATTTAATGCAACAAAATGAGTCTTGGGTGTTGCATACCTACTTTATACAATACTTTTGAATTAAAAAATTACTACATATTTTCTAACAATAGTGTAGCAAAGAGTTCTTGAGGATTGTAACTTATGCATTAGTATGAACTAATGAGTGTTGTCTTTGTGATAATTTTAAAGTTTGGATGATGTGGATTAAATAACAATCACGTGCGAGTAGGAGATATTATATTATAGGTTTCGGTAACCCACTGGAGCTCCTATGATGGGTCAATATGAACAAGTTTTATTATGACCAGTGTAATTGTTAATTATCTATCCATATAAAATAATATCTTTAGCATATATAGAATATTTCTAAAAGTAAAGAGACAAATTATATTCAAATTTCCTAATTTAAGGGAGATCAATGGAGAAAATTTTGTATTAGATTCCCTAATTTAAAAGAAGACAAGTGGAGACAAATTATGATTAGAATTCCTAATTTACGGGATAACTAATAGGTTACCATATTCTTCATCATTATCATAAATAGAGAAGTTTGTGTCAAAAAAATATACAAAATAGAAAAAAGAAAAAACTTATAAAAACACCTATTTGCTCATGTGTTGAGCGCTTCCACTTTCTCTAAGAGTAAATCATAGTGTGGAGACCTTAGTGTGGCCGATACGTGGTTGTTTCTTACATCCGGTGTATCAACCCTCATTGGTCTATTGCTTCCGCATTGTGTCCTATATTAAAGGATATCAATCAAATAATAATAATAATAATAGTTGTAGTAACAATACTTTTTATATCTCAAAAATATGATTTTACTTTCTTTTTTAATTCGTCAAAAATTCTAACCCTCTTTTTTCTTAAAAATTATAGTTAACTTATTAAATATCTAATATATATCTATTTAATGTGTGTATTCTTCAATAATTATTAATTATTATTTTTTAAATTACTAATATGTTCATTATTAATGCATGGATATATAGATAAAAATATATTGAACAAACTAAAATTAATTTATTTTTTTAATATATGTAAAAATAAAATTGATCATGTCTTTTTAGAAAGGGGTAGTAATAATAATAATACTTGTAGTAAACTTTACGAGCCGATCCACACTATGAATTTATACGTTTGAATATGATTGTGCAAAAATGATTCGTATATTCTTGAAAAAAAAATGGAAGCGACTTCGAAGTTTTAGGTAAAATCTTATTGCGCGACAATCTCGCCGTGCATGTTCACTCAAATACAAAAGAAAAGAATCACACAAAAACATTGAAGATCGCAAATCATAAGTGAATTCGGCAAGCCAAGAGACGACGGATCGGATATCTAGTACTTGTTAGAGTTAAGGGAACTACAAACAGTTCGAATTTCTCCATCCTGTTGAACAGAAGGGACGACAATATTGCCGAGCTTGGCCATGGAAACTCCAAACTGGAAATGGAAAATTGAGGGTGCAGAAGCAAATGCACTAACGAGAGAAGAAGTTCTCGAATCAGAGTATAAGATTTGGTCAGTGTGTAAAAGACCCATATTCTTCTGCAGATTTTTATAATATTCTGCATCGAAAGTATTAGGCGTTGTAGCATCAAGATCAACATATTCGGATGCCCATCTGCATTTTCTTTTTAGGAAATTCAAATATTTGATATCCAAAGATCGGTCTGCTTTTCCTGTTCCTTCAAAGTTGTAGAGACGATGCTGAATTGAACCGCATGTTGCCCTGCCAATTGTGTGCGCCCCTGAGAAATAATACAGCTGATTTAATTTGCTATTAAAATTAATAAAATTAAATGAAATTTTAGTTGTATCTATAAAACAAGCTATGGATGTATGCATATGAATAATGAACTGGATGAAACCTGAAAGAACAACCAAATCAAGAACATTCAAACCCAGAGATTGGTATAACTCGATGAGAGCAGTAATATTTTCATGACCAATTGGCACCAAATCAACTTCCTTGTCAGTAGAAAGTTTGCCATCTTTCCTCCCATATGGCACCATCCAATATGGACCTCCAAGAAGAACAGTTGCATCTCTAGAGGCTGCGGTCAGAATGTCAGCACAAGATACTGTTTTTGGGCATTTCTTCTCAAGTTCTTCCTTTATTTCTTCAATAATTTCAAACCCTCTAAGGCCCTTGCTTGCATCTGCTCTTCTTTCACTTCCCTCGTGGTTCAACAGAATGGACCCATCACACCCCTACACATGCAATAATTTTTAATAGCTAACAAAATTTAGATAAACACTAAACGTGTCAGAAATAAAAAAAAATAAATTAAAAAAAAGCTACGTATCAACTATGTTACCCTAACAACACAATCATGGAAGTGCAATCTGAGGAGGCTGGCAGCAAGGGTCGAGTCCTTTTTAACCCATTCTTTGACTTTTCTATTAATAATGGCTTCAGCTTGTGGGCAGCTTTCATGATAGTAACCAAAAGATAGCGAATCATCACCTGACGCTACGTTATCCAGCAAGGACGGGATAGTGAGCATTGGTCCTTCATTCTCATAATTTTCTTCTTTGTCGTATAAATTTCCTGGGTACTCTTGACCTGAAATCACTTGTAAAGCAAAGAGGACAAAGACAAAGGAAGTTGGGGAATTCATGAGCGTCACTAATTGACATACCCAAACAAAAAACTAATTTTGATCGGTGCCGTAGGATTTGGATCGAGATTTGACATATATACATAACACGTCTAGCTATAATACGTGTAAAATTATATTCTATTCATTAAGCATACAACGTGAGACGCACCCTGCAAAAGTAGGATGGCATGCTTGCACGTAAAGCTTGGAATAATAATAATAATAATAATAATAATAATAATAATAATAACAACAACAACAACATATGATATATAATAAAAGGTTTATTTTCTTTGGTTTCATTACTTTTATCCCATATGTTGCTGAAATGTCCTCTAAAAATTCAAAAAAATGAAAAGTCAAATTTTTTTTTGATTAGTTTTATATGAATTTATTGTGTAGTATTATTATTTAATCACTTTGACAATAAAAATTTAAGACAAATTAAATAAAAATTATTATATCTTTAAATTTTTATTAAATAAATAAATTAATTAATTAAATTGAATTTTTAATTTTTTAACAAAAAATTAAATGTTCTTTATATTTGAAACAACATTTATATAGCCAAAATAAATTAAAGTAAAATTATAATAGAACTGTTTTTAAATAAAAGTAAAATTATAATAGAAATATTTTTAAATAATAAAAAACATGTATTTTATGAATTTTTGAAAAGTTAAAGTATTCAAATGACTTTCTACAAATATTGTCAAAATCGGACCGAATTGATTTTAATTGGATCATGCTAATCCAATCCAGTTTTGATATGAAAATCTGGAGTCAATTAGTGTAGACCAGATGACTTATTTGCCTTTAAAACTATTAAAAAATCATGGGTTCGAGTGTTAACAACTCCAATTTTTAGTTTTTCACTTCTACTAATAAATTTCTATATTAATATAAATTTGCTTAAATTGTATATTTATAAGTAGAAATTTTATTACAAATTAATTTTTTCAATATGTTTTTATTTTTTATATATTATTATTCATCACATATTTTGAAATTATGTATATATAATTATATTTTTTGAAAAAAGAAAAAATATGATTCAATCTAGACCATTCAAACCTTGACTTAATTGACTATCCGGTTCTTTATTTGGTATAGTTTTTCAAACATTGCTTTCAATCAACTATATGAGTCGCAACTCTCAAACCTAACAGTGTAAAATCTGTCAATTTCTAACACTACTTGAACCCATTCAAAAGATAATGACTCAAATGCGATTGATTTAACCAGGAGCAAAACTTGAAATCTCATAACCCGAATTCACAAATTAATAGTTAGGTAAACTGAAATCCAAAAACCAAATTTAACTACATGTAAACAACAAAAACTTAACCCAATTTGAACTCTTGACTCAAAAATTTTTAGATCTTCTATTCGTAAATGAATATAAAATTAGGCTTTGGACCCAAATTCAAAATTCAATGACTCTAAATACACTTGAAACTCAACTCAACATAACTCGATTCTAAAAATTTTCATATTAAAAATTGTAAATATTAAGTCTTAAACCCATAGGAAGGTGAAATGCTTCATACATTGCCACTAAAGCTCAAATATTTAAATATTTCGATTATTTGTATTTCTAAATTTTTCTTGACATATTGTAAGCATTAAATTTTTATCCTTTGACTTTTATTATGCCTAATAATGATAATCAGAGAAACAACTCAAAGAAATGAACTTGTATATGATGGAAATATACTAGAAAAATGGAAATCCTTTATATTAATATTATGTCTCGAATTTTCTAGCAAATTCGAATTTTGACCCATTATATACATATATACTCATGGTGTGACATGAATTAGAGAGAAAACGGGAATCTATATTAGTGGTGGAGGGCTTAGGTAGATAGAGGTGTTGATTCTTATATAGGCACAATGGTGTGGATTTGTTGATTTTTAGGGGAGAGAGAATCTAGGCAAGTCTAAAATAGTTGAGGAACACATAAGGTGTAAGATTTCAAGACCTCATGCATAGGGAAAAACTAAATGATCTAGATATTCAAACATGGCACGGATTGTCGAAAAAAAAAATTAGTCAATTGGTTTGAAGAAAATTATCGTTTTCTTCTAGCCAATTCCTTTTCTAGATTTTTCTTCACACTGGATTGGTGCAAACCGTAATTATTTATTTTGGGAACACCTCCAAAGTAATCCACACGAGAAGGCAAGTACAAGAACTCTCAAAGAGTAGTAATGGTAGTCGGCTCTTTAGGGCTAGTCAAAGAAGCGACTAGGGTTGTAGAGAGAAAAAGATTAAATTGAAAAGCGTTATTTTTCTTTCTTATATTGGCCAAACTCTTAAAGAGGTTTTTATACCCTCCTTTTCATTAAGCTTTACATTAGAGTAATAAACCTTTTAACTCTTAAAAGATTGACATAACTAGGCTTAATTAAGCTCACTTTAATAGGCCCATTTCTACTCTATACGTATAAGGTTTTTCTATTCATTCACATAGGCCTTTTCTGCTTGTTGGACTCAAAGCCTAATAAGCATTCTCTTTTTTCTTTCTTCAACCTCAATGACATTTCATACCATTTAATATCATGCATTTTTATACCTTAAAACTTGAATCCTATATGTGTGTGACCCATGTTGGTAGTAGATAAGTGAATTAGAATCCTAGTGGAATTGGGATTCTATGATTTCAACTTTTGGAAATCATTGTCAATTCTCAATTAATAAATTAACTTAAGAACAAGTTAAGAGAGGTATCTAGCCATATATCAAGACTACCCTAAATGTCAGAAAGTCAGTGGTTTGACCATTTTACCCTTTTATATATAGTTACTGTGCAATTATTCCTTTCACCACACTTTATCTCATCAGGTTTGAGTATGCACTTACGTCAACTCAATGCTTAATTAAGTATACCTAATGAAGAAATGAATATGTTAATTTTAATATTCACATCTTTATTCATAAAATGCCCTTGTGAATCTCATTACCACTTATATCTTGTTTTGGCAAAAAAAAATTTAAATAAAGATTAATATTAGAACTATGAGATAAACTCCCCATTATAATATATGATGATGAATACTTTATCAGTCACTCAATTACCTTCAAGTATGTCATCTTATACCTAATCTTTTAGCTATATATATTAATGGTGAAGTAAAAGCACTTGAGTCAAAGTGTAGCACTTAATACTTAAGATACCTTAGTGATCTCAAGTTTAAGGATTCTTACACCATTGATATCATGAGATGCTTTCACTGACATAGATTTTTTACCTATGTGAAGATCTTATATCAAGTCTCCAATGAACTTGTTTCTTCAATAAGCATCCATATGTTAACCATAAGCATCACTATGCCTATAGCTTGTGAGAATGATTACATAACCTAATCAAGTATAGCATGTGCTAGTCTATCTGCATTAACAGTGACCCATCTTGTTAACACTATGACTAGGGATAATTTTGACATTATCACATTTACATACAATAAGAATCTCACATCGTGAACTCTTCATGATTTTCTTTGCACAATGATTTTATACCAAGGACTTGATTACAATGCTTAAGGTAATTATCAAGCAAATGAATTAACATAATCACTAAGTAACAAAGAATGATTTTATTAATAAATGTTTAATGTGCATGAAATATCCCTATTACAAATGTGCTTTAGCACATATAGCTAATAGTCTCCCACTTATCCTAAAGCCACATATATCACACCTTGACTTTCGATCTAATTTTCATGAGGATTGAATTATAATTTGAAGAAAAAGTGAGGAATGAAATGGATGTAAAGATCATGTAGAGTCAATTTGCGGGAACTACGGAGTGAAAAACCATCAAGGGGTAAAGTGGTAAATTTGTGGAAAGACTAGGGGCAAAATGGGAAATTCACTATTCATGGTCAACAGAAGAGAGACACCCATAGAAGTAATAAGGAAGTGACATGTGGCCTAGTAATGATGAGAACGTGCACAAAAAATGAGGTTTGGGGGCAAGACCCGGTGAATAGTGCCACTCAAGCTGTGAATAGTGTCCCTGGGCCAAATAAAGCTAATCTGACAAAAAATTAGTGTTTATTATAAGATGAATTGTGATGAAATTTGAGGAGAATTTGAGGTCATATAGAAGGTTAAAAGTCAAAAACAAAATCTGAATTTACGGTCTATGGCAAATAATAAATTGCTTAGAGCTAAATGGAAAACTTCATAAATGTGCTCAGAAAATTCCGAAAGTGGCATGCCTTTGTGGTAAAAAATTATCAGGAATTCAAAAATTATGGTATTGGAAGTTTTTGAACATGGGAGCTATTGGAAGAATATTTTAAAAAAATAAATTCAATTAAATGTGTATATTTAAGGAATAATGGAGAAATAATGACGTAGGGAGCATTTTTGGCCATTAGATTAAATAATATCATGATAAATCATGGCCATCCAAGTGGAAAATAGGGATTAATGAGATGTTAAATGATTAAATGATATTTTTAAAGAATATACACATGAAATAAATCTAACTATCCATGTGTATATGTCATCTTTTTATCCCAACCATCCATTTACCATATAAATATGTAAATAATAATTAAATATTCTTTTGTTTTCTAGCCCATACATGTCTCTCCCACCCCTCCCATGGCTGAAATACATTTTTCCCTAGCTCCACCATTTTTACACCTTCATTTTTCCAAATAATCACTAAATGATACACAAAAGAGAACACTCTTTTATCCTACCACCTTAGCCCCTTTAAATTGGTTGAAAAGAGAAGAATTTTAAGGGATGGAAAGAGATGAAAGATGGGTGTTTTGGCCATTCCAAAGTAGGTAAGTTAATCTTAAACCAAATGATTTTTATGAAGTTATTTTAGGTGTAGAAATGGATTTATGAAATTAAATATTGAGGTTTTATGTATAATAAGTGAGGGAATGGTTATGGAAGTTGAGGATTTAATGGTTCGATGGTGGAGAAGAGTAATGGAAGAGAAATTGAAGAGAATATGATGAATATTACATAGAGGAAAGCTTGTATACAAGGTATGTGTATTCTAAACTATGGAATAAAGCCTATTTATGGATTATGATGAAAATGTGTGCTTTTATGTTGCTTGGATGAATATAATGGATGGATAAAAGTGATGTTAGGTGTATGTTGGGATGTCTAAAAGAGAGAGAAAGAGAGCAAGAAAAGGAAAAAAAATTAATGCTGATATAATTATATATTATATATTATTTGTGTAATTATTTTTACATTATATTTGTTATGGAAGTTAATGAATTAATTAGAATAGTTAATATTAATAGGATTTAAGGCTAAGAGGCATGTTTAGGATTTAAGGAAATATTATTAGAGTGGTTAAAATTGTAACACCCCTTACTTATTTTCGAAGGAAACAGACAAAGAGTGCCACTTTTCGTAGGTCACCCATCCTTAAATTACCTTAGGGTTTATTCATTTAACACTTATGACTTTTTTCCTATTGCTATCTTTAGGGGTGTTCATGGTTAACCGATTTTTCAGTTAACTGGTGAACTGATATAGAACCGATCCGAATTTTTAGTTAATCGAACCGATATTTGTGGTATACAGTTTTTATTTTTAGAAACTGACAGTTAACCGTTAGTCAGCAGTTAACCAATTTATATATATTTTATATTTTATTTTTTCATACTTAAAAAATATTTTATTTTATAAATACTATGATGCATTGGTCATTAAACTATTATAATGCATATTTTTAGTAAACAAATAATGAATTATCTTTTAAATCAATTATATATATTTTGATAGGTGTATAATAGACACATGATTATTAATTTCA
>CANXYI011957488.1:0-13315 GCA_948208565.1 Hura crepitans
TTAGTATGAAGCCATTATGTTTGTAGTGATTTAGAGCAATGGATAGAGAAAGAAGAAATTGATGGATTCAAAGAGGCTTTGACATGACTTAGAGCCCACTGTAAGTGAATTTAGTGGAAACTTGCACTGTATTTATGTGTGAAGAAAATTAGGTGTGTAAATGTGTGTATGGAAATGTGTGCGGCCAAGTATATTTGAGTGTTTGAATACAAATAACATGGGAATAATCTTTGCATGGTGAAAGAAATAAGTGAGAATGAATAAATGAATGGAATCAATATTTGTGTGAGGATGGTAAGTTAGGTTGAATGGTGTGTGTGAAGTTTAGGCATTTATGTGTGTGTTAAGGTATGGCAAATGATAGGAATATAAGATTAATATGGTAATAATTAGATTGGTGTGATAATTGGTAGAGTAAAATTTGATAACTGGTTAGGGATAAAAATGTGGTTGTGTATGAATTTGGGGTAATTTATAGGATGTATGAGGATGTTGTAGGAAAATAGATGTAAAGAATGTAAATAGAATGAGTAATAGTACAAGTCATTGAAAAATGTAGGAAATGAATTTGGTATATGAAGTATGGACATGATGATTGTAAGATTGGAAAGAGAGAATAAATAAATGAATATAAGAAAACATGTTTAAATAAATTATTATGTCTTGGGAAGTAATTAAATAAAATGGAATTATATTAATAAAGGAAAGAATATACTTTACATTAAGAAAAATATGGTGGATAAATATGTGATGTACTGGCAAACTTGTTTTAATGTTGTTAATAACAATTGAATTTAATGATAGGTATTGTGACAATTATGGAAAGATATAATCAGTGTTAGGTGGAACTAAGTGATAAGGAATGCAATTAAGTAAGGATTGCCTAAAATGTCGATATAGAATTTGAAGAGATTATATAGCTACATGATTTGCAAGAATACATTTAAAATGCTTGTATGAGACCATGTCAAATTCAATAAATTGTAAAAAAGCATATATGGTAATTATATTAGTGAAAACAATATTATGAATTATGCATTAAAATTGAAAGAGTGGATGTATTCAATATAATAATTAGTCTAAAATAATTAAACATGAGCTCTTAGAAATAGTAAATGAACTAATGTGCTTATATTACATAAAATAAATTAGCAAAGGTACCAAAGGAAAATCAAAATCAATGTGACAATAAATGAGAATGTTAATAGTGGATAACAATGAACTTTATATGGAGTGGAAAACAACCAAATGAATAGTAAAATACAAAACAACCATATGAATAGTGGAATGAGAAAAATGTGCAAATGATTAATAATGGGGAAAATGACTAAATGAATAGTGAATCATAAGAATGTCCTATAACTAAAATGTGGTATGCATAGGGCACTAATATTGGATTTGGGAAATAATAATAAGAATAAAACAATATTGAAAAGATTATGATCAGATGAACAAATGGTAAGAAATGTAATAGCCCAATGGTTGGAAATACACAAGATAAGTTGGCAGGTCAACTAGAGGTTGGGTTTGAATAGATTTTAGCCTATGTATAGCAGGTGCAGCCACTAAGCATTTCTTTAAGCTTACATGCACTAGCTATTGGGAGGTCTATGGACTGATCCCTACTACCTACTTTATGAATGTGGATATTTGGAGGTGTTGTAGGCTGATCCCTATTGTCTACAAGATATATGATGCTACTGATGATGAGATGGATTGGGAAATTGTGAGGTCCCATAGAGCTAATCCCTACTATCCCCATTAGAGATATTAGAAAGTCCACGGATTGATCCTCACTATACCTATTCGGTATTAGGTGGTCCTTAAGAACTGATCCCTACAATAGGGTAGAGGGTGTGTATAGATGTCGTGCTCTAGAACATTAGCCACCATTCTAAATGATGTGTTATTGATTTATCCCATTCTCGAACCAAGTAAGTGCAGCTACTGAGGCCTAAAATTGGGCCTACTACATAATATGATTCTTGATATCTAGTGATTGAGAGTTTTCTCTAAACTGTTTGGCTATAAATAAGTTGATGAAAAAGCCCAAATGAAATTAAGAGGATACAATGAAAATAAAGGCATTTTAATTCGTAATAATTAGAGTAACTTATGAGTAAGATCAATAGAAATGAGAGATAAGCTATAAGAAGATGCTCAATAGACGCAATTAATATTATGATAAATTCTAGAGGATATAAAATGACTTTTATAAATAAGACAGCTAATAGCGCTATACAAATGAAGGGGTTATCAAATAGTCAGATCATTATAATTAAACCTTAAACAGGCTTTATAAATAAAGTAATGCATTAAATAAACTAAGTGTCAGATTGATAAAGAGGATGATAGCATAAGCTGGTTAAATGGTAATAGAAATAGATTACTAAACTACCCAAACAAAGTTGTAAATAGATTGAGAAAAAAATAATAGAAGACAGATAATAAGTAGAGTCTTGAATTAAGAGGGCTAAAAGATAGAGAAGAATGTTAGAACCTTACTTTGATAATTGATAAGGAACATTAGAAGTAATTCGTTAGTCCTTTCAACATATTCATTAATAATTTTTACTATAGCTAATAGCAAAACAAGTACTAGGAAGTAATGCAGAGAATAAAGATCTAAAATATGACGAATAGTGTACATGTAGTAAGATAATTGTTAATTAAATTATCATTTAGTGCTAGTGTGTGTATAGAGGATTTTATGATACAATGCATGTTTCGCTAAATTCACCACTTAGTGCATACTTAACATATAAATTCTCTAAAGCATAGGTGATAAAAGTAGCCAACAATGTGAAGTGACCAATATTGTAGCTAAAGACTCTCTAGGTAAGATTTTATTTTCAAATTGATATGTACAGAGTACATAGAGGCACTCATGCATATTACTGTGGGTTATTAGGTAACATTATATGCATAGAATTAAAATACCAATAATTAGTAAACATAAACGAATTATTGCTATAGACCATAGCAAGCTCTGGTAATTTTTTGTAAGAGTAGGCATATAAGTGTTATATGTTGTAGAGGTGTACGAAAGATCATTAGTTCTACTGAATGAAATTATTAATACAGAATAAAAAAATATTAGTGAAAGTTAAACGAAAGCTATCTAGGGAAATCCTAGGATGTGTGTCCTTTAGGAAGTAATTTCCTTTGCTTGGTTTCCTGTATGTTAGGTAAGGGGTGTTACATTAAGTGGTATTAGAGAAGATTTAGGCAATTCTAGGTAGTAATGCATGAGTGCCATAGGAATTTCAAGATGTTTAGATAGTTGCTACATTGCTAGAATGTGAAGGTCTTTGGTAAAATTTTATCGAAATGAGCATGTGAACTTCCATGTAAAGGGAATAGTAGGCAAAATTAATGATATTATGACTATATATAATCCTCTTCCTCCTAATTTAAAATAGTTAGTATTGTTAATGAAAACATATGTGGAAATCCACAATGGTCTAGTATAGGGTAATGAGTTTAGTGGATGATATGGATAAAATTGTGTGGCTATTTAAGAAAAAAAGGCTATAGAAAATCTAAAAGGAAAAAGGTGTAGTAACTCTGCATATTAAGTGGTAACTATAAAATGATTGTAAGGTGAATAAAACTTTAGATAAAAGGGGAAAGATAAGGTCTGGCTCAATATTGTGTGTAAAGAATAGATAAGAGGTAGCAAGGAATTAGTATACTCATCCATAAAGTAGAGTATTGAATATGAATGTAAATAATGCTACAAAGAAAGGCAATGGGATTAGTGATCAGTACTGATGAAAAAAATAAATATTTAAGATAAAGAAATATAAGTTATAGTAGAGAGATTTAACCTAAAATTTAGATAATAAACCTAAATATGTGGACAAAAAGAAGATCTGAAGGAATCCTAAGAGATGGAAAGAATAGTAATAGACCTAGTGTTTGCTAAATAATGAAGGAATGATTGGTGTATAATATATAGTGAGATTAGAAAGCTCAATGAAGTTATAATTGGTAATTGACTAAGCCATAGAGTGAGGTGATCTAGTTACTTATAAACCTTAATGCAAGCTGAGAAAATGTCATCAAACCCTTATACGGTAAGGAAAGTTATGAGGGCATAGGTTTGGAATACTAATATTGAGGGGTAAGAGAATAAGAGCTAAGAAAAAAAATGGGACTAGTTAGACTTGAAATGAAATAAAAGATCCAAATGTCTAGCAAGGTTGAGTTAGATAATTATAGTAAGTGAGAAATGATAGAGTTAAGGATAGAAAATGTATGTCAAAATCCCTATAGATTGGGACTGTTATTTTTCTTATTGCACTTATTACAGGGCTCGAGCATTGTATTATGTAGCTTAAGTTGCATCTTAACACTTTACATAATTGCATTATGCACGACATATTTTCCATAATGAATATTCAAACATGTGTTGTATAAAATAAGCATGGCATATTAATAGCCCTAATAGGAAGGGACTTGATAAAGCCATGGAAAAGAGAGATAATTGATTTGGTGACAATAAAAAAGAAATGATAGGGAACTATAAGTAGAAAGAGAATTAAGTGGAAACAACAAAAAGTTACTAATGTTAATAAGAATAGATAAGTAAAGAAGAATTAAATGGGCCAAGGTGAGAACCCCATAGGGGATTATAATGAAAATGAAATAGTGGAAAGTATACTAATAAATTATTGTGAGAAAAAAAGAATAATTTAATATTTTAAGCCCAAGAGAGGACATAGACAAGGTAATCACTAGAAATGACAATATCTATAAAAAGGGTGATGAAGGTGAATTATAGGAACTACTAGAAGTATGAAAAAAGAAAACTAGTCATAAAGATTTCCTTAAATGGGTTCAAGGCACAAATATGTGGGATAAGCAATCAATTGAAAGAAATGATAAAGTAAGAGCGATATACCATACAATTAAGGTGATTAAAGAATTTGCCTTAGATGAATACTATTAAAGTGAACTAAGGTTAATGTTGGTAGGAGCAAGAGAAGGAGAATACATATTTTAGTGCCTAAGAATCCTAGAGGGAAGCCTAAAGAAGAAAGATTAGGAAAAATATAAACGAGGGTATTGCCTTGTAATGCCAAGATTTATATCAAAGAGTAGTACCAAAGAATGAGATGGTGTGGATAATCGTGAATACAAAAAGGGTAAGAGATTTTTAAATGGATGAATTTGCCTTATGTATAATACAAAGGAAATTAAGGAAATAAAGACATGTAGAACCTAGCACTGCAAGAAATACGAGTGTGCAAGAACAATTCCACAGTGCTCTATGTTTTAATTAAGAATAAATCATAGAAGTAAAATATTATAGAAGTGTCTTACTTATTACAATCTAATAATAAATTATGATTAAATCCGATGTAGTGGGGTTAAAGAGCATATTAAGGGAGCTCCACTGATAACCAAAGGAAAGTGGAAATAAGGTTTCATAAAGGGTAACCTGCTAATAAAGAATGGAAAAGCTGAGAGACAACAAAAGTTTTATAAATTGCAATAGACCAGGAAACTAAATGAAATATAAAGGTGTATCTATAAAAGAATAGACACAATTAATGTATAAAGGATTAGACCTATCAGAGGAAAAAAGGCATGAAGTGTTAAGGTAACTAATTTACGACCACAAAAAATTTCAAGAATGAAATTTCTTAAGAAGAGTAGAATTATAATGCCTGAAAATCATCATTCTATGAATAATACTCTCGAGCTCTATACGATGTCATCTAGGACACTAAAGGACCATATAGTAGCCAAATAGGGTATCAGTCAAACAACTTTAACCAACCAAAAAATGAGGAAAACAATTGAATTAAAAATTTTAGCAGAACCAATAAATCATTATAGGCTGAGAATTAGTGAATAGTTGTTTCAACTGAGGTTATGCCCAGATAAATCCGAAAAGTGCTCGAATAGACCTAAAAATAACACACCTAAAACTAAAAAATTATAATGAGTTTATTGGTGAAGGAATTTTAATAGTCTAAGGTCATGTGATAATTATTTGAAATTTTTTATTTACGTGAGTGAATAGTAACCTTAGTTCCCGGAGGAATTTTGACCCGAAATTTTACGAGACCCTTAGTGGGTATTATCAAGAATTTTTAGCACTAGAATCATTATTTTTGGAGGTCAAGAGTAACTATTTTGAATTTCTAAATTTTAAGAGAGAATTGGGTTAAAACGAATAGTCAGATTAACACATGGTGTCATTTAGGCCATCCACCTATCTAATATAAATGGCCTTGGACAAGTGGGAGTGCGGCATGTGCTAAATCAAACTATCTTCTACCTTTTCCCTTCCATGGCTGATGCCATTTTCTCTCTCCTCTCCCTCTCATTTTTTTCATTTCTCTCTCCTTTCACCACTAAATCCCATAAAACATAAATGGTTTTTGACCTTCACAACTCTTGAAAGCTAATCCAAGTGAAAAAAAATGGACATTGAGGATTGGAAAGTGAGATATGTGCATTTGGTGAATAGTGCCACTTTGGTGAGTAAGTGGATTTTTCTTGGGTTTCATATTTTTAATTTATGGTATTTGATATGGCATGTTATCTATGAAGACATATCTCAATTTTGTGTTATATTGATTTTTTAAGAAATTTTATAAGTATTAAACCATTATGTTTATAGTGATTTAGAGTAATTAATGGAGGAAGAGGAAATTGATGGATTTGTTATGGCTTCGAGATGACTTGGAGCCTACTATAAGTGAATTTAATGGAATCTTACACTGTATTTCTTTGTAGAGAAATTTAGGTGTGTAAATATGTGTATGGAAATCTATGTATGCAAGTGTATTTGTGTATTTGAATGTAAATAACATGGGAATGATTTTAGTATGGTGAAAGAAACAAGTATGAATGAATAAATGATTGAAATCAATGTGTATGTGATGATGGTGAGTTAGGCAAAATGGTGCACGTGAAGTTTAGGCATATATGTATATGTTAAGGTTTGGAAATTGATAGGAATATAACATTAATATGGTAAGAATTATATTGGTGCGATGAGTGGCAGAGGAAAATTTGACAAATGGTTAGGGATAAAAATGTGGTTGTGTATGAATTTGAGGTAAGTTCTAGGATGTATGAGGTTGTAGTAGGAAAATGGATGTAAAGAATGTAAATAGTATGAGTAATAGTATGGGTCATAAAGTAATGTAGGAAATGAATTTGGAATGTGAAGTATGGAAATGATGACTATAAGATTGGAAAGCGAGAAGAAATAAATGAATACAAAAAAACATGTTTAAATAAATCATTAAGTCCTAGGAAGTAATTGAATAAAAAGGAATGATAATGATGAAGGAAAGAATATAACTTACATCAAACAAAATACAATGGATAAATAGTACATAGCAAACATGTTTTAATGTGGTTAATAACAATTAAATGTAATGATAGGCATTGTGAGAATTACGGAAAGATATAATGGGTGTTAGGTGGAACTAAGTGATATGGAAAGTAATTAAGTAGGGATTATCTAAAATGTTTGATTTAGAATCTGAAAAGATTATATAGCTACATGACTCACATGAATACATTCAAAATTCTTGTATGAGACCATGTCAAATTCAAAAATTAGTAAAGAAGCAAATAAGGTAATTATGATAATAAAAAGAAGATTATTGAATTATAGATTAGAATTAAAACAGTGATAGTATTCAATATAATAATTAGTCCCCTTTAGTGGGCTATAAAATATTTAAACATATGTTCTTAGAAAAAGTAAATGAACTAATGTGCCTATATTACATAAAATAAATTAGGAAAGGTACTAAGGGACAATCAATATGAGAATAATTGACAATGTCAATAATGGATAATAGTGAACATTATATGGAGTGGAAAATAACCAAATGAATAGTAAAATACAAAACAATCATATGAATAGTAGAATGAGAAAAATGAGTAAATGAATAGTAATGGAGAAAATAACCAAATGAGTAGTGAATCATGAGAATGTCTTGTAACTTAAATGAGGTGCATAAAGCGCACTAATATTGGTTTTGTGAAATAATAATAAGAATAAGACAATATTAAAAAGATTATGATTAGACGAACAAATGGTAAGAAATGCATTAGCCCAATGGTCAAAAATACACTTCATAGTTTGACCGGTGAACTATGGATTAGTAGTTAATAGAGGTTGGGTCTAAATTGATTTTAGCTTATGTATGGCAAGTGTGGCCATTGGGCATTTATTTGAGCCTACATGCTCTAGGTATTGAGAGGTCTACCAACTAATCCCTACTATCCACTTGATGATTATGGATATTGGAAGTTCTCATGGGGCTAATCCTTACTATTCACGATATATGTGATGTTGATGATGATGAGATGGTTAGGATATTGGGAGGTTTAAAGGGGCTGATCCCTGCTATCCCTATTGTAGGTATTGTGAAGTCCACGGACTGATCCCTACTATCTACTAGTCTAGTATTAGAAGGTTTTTAGGAACTGATCCTTGCTATGAAATAGAGGGTGTGTATAGACGCTAAGGTCTAGAATGTGGGCCATTGTACTAGATGATGTGATATTGATTTGTTTGACTCTCAAACTAGGTAGGTGCAGTTACTGAGGCCTAAAATGGGGGCCACTACACAATATAATTTCTTGATATCCAGTGATTAAGAGTTTTCCCTAAACTTTATGTCTATAAATAAATTGACAAAAAAGCTTAAATGAAATTAAATGCATAAAATGAAAGTACTAGCATTTTAATTTGTACAATTAGAGTAACCTGTAAGTAAAATCAATATAAATTAGAGATAAGCTATAAGAAGATAATCAATAGACATAGTTAATATTATGATAAATCCTAGAAGATGTAAAATGGCTTCTATAATTAAGACAGATAATAGGGGCTTACAAATGAAGGGGCTATCAAATAGTGAGATCGTTATAAGTAAACCTTAAATAGGCTCTATAAATAAAGTAATGCATTAAATAAACTATGTGTCAGATCATTAAAGGGGATGATAGTGTAAGCTAGTTCAATTATAATGGAAATAGATTACTAAACTACAAAAATAGAGTAGCAGATAGATTGTGGAAAAATAACATAAGACATATAATAAGTAGAGTCTTGAATCAATAAGGCTAAAAGATAGAGAAGAATGTCAGAACCATACTTTGATAACTGATAAGGAACCTTAAAAGGATTCGTTAGTCGTCTTAACATATTTATTAATAATTTTAATTGTAGCTAATAACAAAACAAGTTCTAGGAAGTAATACAGAGAATATATATCTAAAGTACGACGAACAGTATACATGTAGTAAGATAATTGTTCATTAAATTATTATTGCATGTTATGCTAAATTCACCATTGAGCATATACTCAATGCATCGGTTGTCTGATGCGTAGGCGATAAGGGTAGCCAGCAATGTGAAGTGACTAGTAGTGTAGCCAAAGACTGTCTAGGTGAGAGTTTATATTCAAATTGATATTTATAGAGTAAATAGAGGCACTCATGCATTTTATTATAGGTCATGGGGTAACAATATATACAAGGAATTGAAATACCAATAAATAGTGAATAAAAAAGAATTATTGCCACAGACTGTAACAAGCTTTAGAAATTTGCTATAAGACTAGGCATATAAGTGTCATATGTTGTCGAGGTGTATGAAAGATCATTGGTTCCACTGAATGAATTATTAATATAGAATAAAATAAATATTAGTAAAAGTTCAATGAATGTTGCCCAGGGAAATCTTAGGATGGGTGACCTCTAGGAAGTAACGTTTAATGCCTAAAAAATCATTATTTTGTGAATAGTACCCCAAGATTGATACGAGGACATTTAGAACACTAAAAGGTCACATAGTAGCCAAAAAGGGTATTGGTCAACCAAATGTTGACTGACTAGATAATGATGAAAATGAGTGAATTAAAAAATCTTAACAGAACTAATAAATCATTTCGGGTTGAGAACTAGTGAATAGTGACTTCAGTTGAGGTTATGCTAGGACAACTCTAGGAAGTGCCCGGATGGACCCGATAATATCATACCCTAAAGTGCAAAAACTCCAATGAGTCTATTGGAGAAGAAATTTTAATATTCTAAGGTCGTTTGATAATTATTCAAAATTTTTCAATTACACAAGTACATAGTAACCTTAATTCTCGAAGGAGTTTTGACTTGAAATATTTTTAGGCCTTTAATAGGCACATTCGAGAATTTTTGGCACTAGAATCATGATATTTGGTATTTAAGAGAAATTATTTGGAATTTCTAAAGTTTAAAAGAAAATAGAAATAATTTATGCTCTCCAATTTACAAGAGGAGCGATCGAGGCTATACACCTTACTGATACATATAAGTGCACATGTTTGTATGTGTATTGCATGGAAGGAAGTCATCTTCCTCCCATAATCCTAAATGGCCAACACCACCACTATGGAAATTTCCTCCTTCTTTTCTAGCTTTTTTCTCTCTCCACACACCATAAAAACTTAAGAAAATTATATGGATTCTAGCCTCTATAATCCCCTGAGCATTCTCTAAGTGACAAAACTCAAAAAGGTTGCCCATAATTAAAGTTAAAAGGATGCAATGAGTAGTAACTTTTAGTGGGTAAGTGATCTTTTATAAGATTTATTATTTTTGTTAGATAGTATTTTGAAGTGTAGATGTCATATGTGAAGAGAGATTTCAATTTGGAGTTATGTGGAATTTTGTAGGAATTTTCAAAGGATGAACCTTAATATGCCATTTTGGGAAATGGTGGAGAATGGTGGAGAAAGATGGAATTAATTACTTTGAAATGGCTGCAACATGACTGGGAGCCTACAATAAGTGAATTTAACTTTAACTTGCATTGTATTTTAGAGAAATGTGGAATTTGAGGTATGTAGGTTTGTATGGAAATTGTCTTAGTGTATGTGTGCATGATAATTTTGAAGTATTATGCATGCTAAAATGGGTAATTAGAGTAGACAAGATGATGTAGATGTGTTTTAGATGTAAAAAGTATGTGTGAGCATATGATGTATGTATGGGCGAATGCATGACATTTACATCATGGCATGTACATAGGTGCATGGCATAAGTACATAGGATATTAGGAAGGTAATGTAAGGTACGACATGGTAGTGATATGGAATATAGGGATATGTACATGGTTATGGATTACAAATCATGAAGCATGATGTAAAGATAATAAAAAGTGAAATTTGTATGTAAATGTGTGGTATAAAAAAATTATTACGTATAATGTTAGGTGTAAATTTATGAATTTAAGAGATATGTGTTACTTAAAAATTTACATTAGAAACATTGTTTAGGTATGGTAATATAGATGTAATGTTTGATGGTGTGGAATACCATAAGGCATAATGGTATGAGGTAAAGAAAGAATGGAAAATGACCAAATGAATAGTAGAAGAAATTACCAAATGAATAGTAGCATTTATGTAAAAAGACTTGTAACTGTCTAGTAAAGTATATGTGACCTGTAATTATCTTATGAAAATAACCAGATGAGATAGGCCTATAATTGCATCCTAATGACATAGGCATAATCTTAATAAATGACTGATAAAGAATAAAAATAATAAGTTGATTAAATTTAAAAATAAAGCTAGAAATAGAGCTACACTTTTGAAAGTGCTGGAGAATAAAACTAGATGGCAGGATAAAAATACTATTAATACATACTTTATAAATAGATAAAATTGAATGAATAAACAAATGATAATTTTATGCAATTCAGGTATAAAGGTTGAAGTATAAATGATAAAAAATTAAAAATACATACATGGCATACTTATTACAAAAAGCTTAATGATAATACCTTAAGGTTAACTTTAAGTATGACAATTAATAAAGTACCACCAAGATTCTAAATGTAAAAAGTCAAAATGCTAAACTTGGGGGAAATCAGTTGCTATTTTGTAATAAAAGAAATATACAGTGTGGAATGAGAAGATAATGCATTCTAAGACAGATGATAGAAAAGCAAAATATGTATATTTATAGATGAAAAGGGAACATAAACAAATTATAGTAATGAGATGAAAGAAGAAATGAATGATCTTAATAATAAAAATGAAATAGGAGTTTTTGATATGGGAGACTAGTGAAACTGGAACCACATTGTGTAATAGTTTAAATTATAAACTACTGATTAATAAAATAAGGATGATATTCCCATTAAAGATATCTAGATAATGAAAATAATGAGTAATATATGTAAACATGAAATAATATGGATATTGGCCATTTGTTGGTTATAAATTAGATAGGTTAATCAATCAACTAGGGATTTGCAGCTGCTAGAGGCTAATTCTGAATAGATTTTAGCCTATGTATGGTGGGTGCAGCCGCTGAGCAATTATTTGAGCTTGCACGCCTCGAGTATTGAGAGGTGTATAAACTGATCCCTGCTATCAACTTGATGGTTATAGATATTAGGTGGTTTGATAGGGTTGATCCCTGCAATACACTAGATATGCTGAGTATGATGAGATGTATTGGGATATTATGAGGTCCCACAGGACTGATCCCTACTTTCCCTTTTGTAGATATTTGGAGGTCCACGGACTGATCCCTACAATCTGCCACTCCGATATTAAGAGGTTCTAAGGAACTAAGCCTTGCTATTGGACAGAGGCCGTGTTTAAACAATGAGGTGCAAAATGTGGGCCACTGTACTGGATGATATTTGTCTAGTTCTTGGACTAGGTAGGTACAGCTACTGGGGACTAAAATATGAGCCACTGCACAACATGATTCTCGATATCTAGTAGTTAGAAGTTTTTCCCAAACTTTAGAGGTTATAACTGAAATAATTAAGAAACTATAATGGATTTAATGACATTAATTAAAGGACTGGTATCTTAGGCATAATGATTAGGACAACCTACGAGTAAAATCAATAGGAATAAAAGATAAGCTATAAGAAGATACCTAGTAAACATAGATAATTTTGGGATAAATCCTAAAGAATGTAAGTGAATAACGTAAGATAAGAAAGATAATAGAAGCATATAGAGATGGATAGGTGAAAAAAGGGGTGAGAGCATTAGATATAACCCTTGTAGGGACTATATAACTAGAATAAGACATTAAATGCAGTGAGTGTCAAAATGGTAAGGAAGATAACATTGTTGCTAGTTTAATAATGGTGAAATAAACTATTAAATCATCTAAACTAGATAACCACGGGTTACAAAGAAATATTGGATGAAAGCATACATATGGAATTTTAAGTATGCTACGGAAATAGAAATGGAATGAATGTCAAAAACAAAAGTTAATGTTTGATAGGATGTAAATTAAGAAATTTGTATGTATTCTT
>CANXYI011957619.1:0-13178 GCA_948208565.1 Hura crepitans
TAGAGGGGGAACCAAAAAAAAAAAGAAAAAGAAGTAATATGAGGGACCGAAAGTTACCACGAGCGAGATCTGAGGAGGAAACAGAAGAAAGGGAAGAGAGAGAAGTATAGCCAGCTGATATCAGCTTCCCTCTCTGCGTCGCTGATAACGGTAGCCTTGACACTTCCATATCTCTTTTCTGTCTTCCGCTGTCCGAGTATGCGTGCCCGTATCCGGAGTATTTGGTTTTGTTTCGAGGTTTTGGCGCGGAGAATTTTAGAATGGTTGTTTTAGGTTGTATGCTATTGTTATGAATTGTTATATCATTTGATTGTTTTTATTAATAAATTAGCTGTATTTTTATAATATTATCTATTATTTTAAATATATTTAATTTTTCGAATCTATATAGAATTAATAAATTTGTGTTCTTTTCTTTTTTTGAGTCTAATTAATTATTAATTTTTAAAGTTTCAATATTTTCCTTTTAATTAAGATATTCTTATAATTTAAGGAATGTATAATTGGACCGGGCCTCTCTGATTCTTAGGCCTAATGGTTTCGAATCAAGCCTGTAGAAGAAATTTGTTATCTTGGAATGCCGCAAACGACAATGCATTTGTGTGTCGTTTAATAACAGTGATCATTTACCGACCGTCTGACATCAACAGTAATCATGTCTCATGTTGAATGCTGCTCATTCTGAGGTAAGTTATTTACCTCTTGCTGATTATCTCTGTTCATACATCTCACTGATTAAAATCATAAGTTCGGTAATAGTTATTAAAAATTCTTAAAATTCCATAATTGTATCATATTATTTTGCTTGGTAATTAGTGTGCGTATATAATAATTCAACCCTATTGGATTTCATTTTCGGGGTCAGACAGAAGGATTCTGATATAGTAAGTGTTTCTTTTGTTTTCAATTTTTGAGATCAATTTATAAGTGGTGGTCTACGTCCAAGATTTTCTTTCTTTTTTCTTGTCAATGAGGTCTACGTTCAAGATATGGAAAGGTCCATCGAGTTTCAAATTGTCCCCTTAAATATCTTATAGTGTGACCTACATGGCCAGATAAAGGTAGACATTGATGCATTTTTTTTTTCTGATTTTTAATTTGGATGTTTTTGCACCCTACTAATCGCTCTTAATTAAAACTTTCTCTAACCATTAATTTGGACGATAATTTTCAAGTAACTTGAATATTATCCTTTAATTCAAAGAAGTAAATCTCACTTTCTAATAAATTTTAGCTTGCGTTAATTAGGTAACATCTACCGATCATGAATGCAACACTCATCAAAATTTAAGTATAGTCCCTTCATTATCTCTATTATCTAATAAACATACCGTTTCACCAATATTTGATAAATTTTAAAGTTTAATATGCATAATCATTAGGGAAAAGGATTTGAGAAGTAATAGAAGATTTACCAGGAAAATAACATACTCAGAATCACGTAAAAGCTTACAATATTTATAGAGTATGCAACTCCATGTATATAAGAATATGCAAACAGTGGAGCTTCAGGTTTATAGTATAAATTACAGTAGCGAATCATGGTAAGTAGCCAACGACAGTCTTGAATACCTTGATAGATTTCTTGACTTCAACCCTAAATATTACACCATTGGCTTCATCTTCTTGTTTGTAGAAGACAATTTTATCACCCACGTGAAGATTGTTGGTGGAAGAAAATTTACGCCAACCCTTAGAAAGAACAGGTTTTGGGTGATTTTTCTTTCGAATAATGCAACGAAAAATCCAAACTTTGCCGGTTTCATCCTTTACGTGAAAATCCACTTCATGGCCAGACCCAAAACAGGGCAAATACTCGAGACACTTGGTCGGAAACGACAACCTTTTAGTAATGTCGCTCTTGGTTAACAGCTTTGAAAACATTGCCATAGCTATAAGAAACCCAGGCAATGGCACATTCAACTGCTCGTTTGTTTTCATGCAGAGACTTGTATGGTTTTTAAACAAGAGTTTTGCTTCCGTACAAAGCTATAGTGGAAATGTACAGCGACGTTTTGTTTTGTTAGACGGTCGGCCACTGGGCAAATGTTGGAAAACATGTTGTAGTGAGTGCGTTGGTTAAAAAAGGAAGGTACTGGAAAATCCAAGCTCTTTTGCTATGTAATTGGTATTAATTAAACAGCAGTGAAAACCCTTTTGAGTCGGACAATTGCATGCATTCTGCCAATTTTTATTTTCATTAGAACCCATATTTACTGTTAGAACGTATTTATAAATAGAGAGCGAGTGTCTTTTCTTGGCTATCTTTTCCGTTCCCTTTCATTGGTCACAAATGGAATATATTTAAACTTTAAAGACTTTAGAGAGTTGCTCTCATTCTCAATCGTTTTCCATGGAGCTATGGTACAAAACATAACAGAACAACAAACCCTCGTTCGTCCCCCACTTGAGGTCTCAACATGTCTTCACTTTTAGCAGAACCTAACATGGGCATCACGTGCGCCGCCGCCTTCTTTATCCGGCTAATTCTGGAGCAAATTTTGGTATCTGTTACTGGTTGTTTTAAAGAGTGAGACCGGTGCATATTCAAATCTAGGCAATGTCAATATGGAGGTCGGTCCAAAAAATTGGTTTTGGGGATGGGGGGCAAGTTGTAAACAAGAAAATAAAAAGGAGACCTAAATTGAGAAATAGACTTAAATAACGTTAATATACAAAGATCCTTCTGAAAAAAAAAAGGGGAAATTTCTTGCCCCCTCATGGACAAGGTAGCTTACAACTCCGTGAAATTCTGTACGCCACCGATTATGCAGACAGAAACAGCACATTGGCTTTATCAAGTCGATTAAATACAAGGAAAAGATGCCTGAAGCAATTGATAATACCTTGCACCAACACATCCTAGGGAAACAAAAGGACGTTGGAAACTCAATTTAAGATCTCAGATTACTTCCAACATTAATGGTGCTGACTAGTTATTATGAATTGGTTCAGGTCTGGGAACAAATCTCTATCAGATGCAAACATGGTATCGGTTGAGAAGATGAACCATCAAGATCCTAACCATCAGCGTAGAAAACGTTGTCAGACTGGTGATGTAGGCATCGCAGAAATTTGAAGAGGTAGATATCATTGCTCCTGAAATGATGCTTGAATCAATGATGTGAGTGATGGATGGACTCTAGCTCTTCTCAGTGAGCGAGCATTACTTCTTCCTTCGGCATATTCCTCTCCCAATGGCCACCGTGGCCTCAAATCATACTAATTCACAAAAATAAATTCATTAGGATCCGACAAGACAATAGATATATAGTATGCTATTAACATTTAAGTAAAAAGCAAATTAGTTCCGTAGATTTCAGATACTGAAAACAGCTAATGTTCTAAATCAATCTTTCTTTATAATTCTACATATATAGTCCAGAAAACTGCAGTCATATAAAAATGGGTGGGTAGGGGAGGGAAAGACAAACAAGTAGCCGTCATGAGTGTTGAGGGCAAACCACAAAATCTTCAGGTTCTTCTGCAGGTGGTGGAGGATCAAATCTTCCCATACGGAAGTGCTCAATTCCAGTCCATGCCACCATTACACCTAGTAACATTGAATTTGAGAAATTAAGTTTTCTCGAGATAATAGAAATTACATGAGAAACAAATTTTCGACAACTGCCAGAATGTTAGCTATCTATAAGAAGCCATATGTGCCAGATTGCCTAATGATTACTTCAAATTGGAAGTTGTTAATGTTAAATGACTGAAACGAAAGTTCGCTCCCCTCTTATCTTTTCAGCAACCAATTAGGAGATGGTTCACGTTCAAATACCAAACAAAAAGGTCTCTGAAAGCAAGTGGGTCTGTATTGTGTGAACCTTGTGCGTCATGCTTGAGAAAATGTATGCAAGGTAATGCCTCTCTTCAGACTAACATGGGGAAGAGTATAATTTCAAGTCTTAATAAGGATAAGAAGATTTATCAAGTTGTTAATTACAATTGAGCTCCAGCAATTCTCCAAGATGAAAATTAAGTTCCATATGGCAAATTAAATTAATTTCACTCCAGTTGCACATACTTAGCATGCTTTCGCAATATAGACTATTGTTTCATCTGGTATGTAGATTTTTACAGTGTCATATCACCATCCAGGCCCTCATAGATAAAATGATTCAACCAAGTCACACCTAAGTTCTCTACACCATGATGAGTTAGAGAGCAGTTTGTTAAGCCTCAACATATTCTAGTCAACGAATTGGGGCCACCAATACAAGATTAGGAATTACTTGGAGAAATGATCATCAGAATGTCAAAGAAATGATAAATACAATTGAAGCTATTTAATTGATGTAGAACTCTAAAATTTTTGGTAAACCATACTTATTTCTTTCCTTTCCTTTCATCAAAATACCTGGTTATATTGACTTCACTATGATTTTCAAATTATGTTTTAAATTACTAGTTTCACCATGTGCAGTGAGAGTTTACATTTTGCAACATTGTGCATCATTTACGACATTGACTAGAAGACTAGAGACCTTACCGTTATCAGTGCAGAGACTGGAAGGAGGGCATACAAGTTTGAGGTTCTTCTTCTTCGCAATCTGATCAAGCCTGGTGCGGACATATTTATTTGATGCCACACCTCCAGAGACCACCTGCAAGAGGGTGACAGAAAATGTGGAGTTAGGAACAGTACATGGCAACAAATTAAGGAAGAAAAAGCATAAAAGTGGAATAAAACAAACAGAACAAATGATTGCAGTTTGTTTCACCAAGTAATTTATAGAGGGATCAATCTTCCTAGCCCAATCAATTGCTCGTTCACACCTCTCCTCTAGATGCAATACTGCAACTCGCTGCATAAGACAAAAGTTTTGAGGAGCAGAACACATTAAAAGAGCATTATATATGTCATGATATATCTGAAGCAGCAAAAGAAAACCTGAAAAGATGCGGCAATATTAGCTCGAGAGCTTCTGTCTTGGCTACTTGCCAGGGATAAAGGAATTTCAGCATTTCTGGACATATCACACACATTGGCCAATTAGCAAAACAGAGAAGAAAACAGAAAATGAACTTTCTGATGGTTGGCACCAGCCAATCATATACATAGGGATTGCTCTCAGAAAGCGAAGACATTTCAATGTTTTTTACGAACATGTTTCTTGATTCGATTGCCAGCCTCACTTGAGTCTTCAGACCAGCATATGAGAAATTGCAATCTTTATGTTGTTTCATCGGTGTCTAGGAAAAGAAAGCAGCAAAATTTTTAGAGAATAAGAAAACAGAAAGGTTAAATTCCTTTCATAATACATTCCTCAAATTAACCAAATAATTTACATCTCATATTGAAACAACAATAATAACATTTATAAAGCCTTTGGGAATAACTCACTGAAAATTTGATCGATTCTGCATCACCCTCTAGAGCAAGTTCCTCAACTGCTGGCCCACCACTCCTTCTCAAATCAAGACCAAGCCATTTTGCTGTCTTATCATATGCTTCACCAATGGCATCATCTATAGTGGTCCCAAGTTGTACATATTGGCCAAGATCATGAGCTAGAACAAGCAGATTGTGTCCTCCTGAAAATCATATGCGAAGTATAATAATGACAACACAATGACACTTGCATAGTGCAATTAAAATAACTTGAACTGCTACCAGTCAAGGAGGAGGTGGAAAGTTGACTAGCCTGTAATTAAATTAAAATCCACGAGGACAAATAAATGCTGATATAAGTAAAACAACATGGGATTGCATAGAAATAAAGCAATATTTATACATAAAGCTTCGGCAGAATTCACACAGAACTAAAGTTTCTCATTGATGTTCACTTGACAAAACTGTCATTTACCAGCATTAGTTCGGTAATTCACATAATTTTTGTTCCGGACACAAATATCGAGACAAAATGGCCAGTTTTAAAAGATCCTTTGATTTTGAATGAATATGCTTACATTTGATAAAGGGCATTTTTTTTTTCAACATAGTCCCATCAGGAACATGCTTCAGTTACTAAAGAAAACATAAACAAGCAAAGCATGTGTGCTTACCAGAAATGAGCAGGGCCATGAAAGGAAATTGCAGCTCTTGCTCAATTAGCCTAAAACAGGAAAGATATGAATAGATGCATAAACGTTAAGGTAACACCAGCCCAAAACTTTGCAATTTGAATTTGGAACATATAGCCTTTCAGAGAATAAAACAAAAATAAACTTTTTTTTCACTAAAAGCCATTCTATATCTCTACTCCAAGCTGAAGGCATTCTTTATCCTGAGATTTGTAGACACTTCTTACTTCTATACCTGGCTACTAGAGCATGTGCCTCCATATGATGGATCCCAATAATTGGTAGATTGGAACATCCAGCAAGTTTCCGAGCTTTCTGCACACCAACTGCATCACAAAAGCATAAATTTTTGCCCTTAACAACAATACGGTTCCACTATACACGTAAAGAATTTAAGAATAGCTAAATGCAACATGCTTTATAAGTCATATGTCTTTGTATTACGCAGAACTGTGCTCATTAAGCTGGTCTGAATGGGTTTTCTGGCCACAATATATCTAATTGTGCCTTCTATAACACATGGTTAATAGGGTTGACCACACAATTTAGATAAAACGCACCTCTTTTAAGTATATTTCAACTATAGACTGGGAATAAATTCTTATTCTTGACAGATAAAACATGAAACAAGCAATGGAAAATAAGAGTTAGATTACCACGAAGACAAAGGCTTAAACCGGGACCAATGGTAACAGCAACTGCAGAAAGATCTCTCGCTGTTAAATTCGCTTGATCAAGGGCATCTTGAACAACCTGCAATTATGAAGAATAGAACCCCTAGTTCAAAGAAGAATAATTTGAGATAGAAATGAATAAACTAACATCCAAATTCAACTAGGACGAAAATATCATGTACCTGATCAATTACTTGTGAATGTGCTTCTTCTGCCATTTTAGGAGCAACACCCCCATATCGTGCAAGCAGATCTGCCTTTAGTGAAAGCTTAAAAATGAGCTAAACGAATGCACCATAGATATTAAAAAAAAAATTAGCAACCTAGCTAAAGAAACATGCAATATACCTGAGAAGAGACCACCTGACTGAGAATTTGACCATTGCCCGTAACCTAAAATCAGTAAAACCCAAGCGAATAACCAAAACCCATTAATATTAATAAAAAAATAATGACAAGCACCCATTTAAAACACAAACCAAAAGAAGAAGAAGAAGAAACTGCATACAACAGCAGCAGCAGTATCATCACAGCTAGTTTCGATGCCGAGAACAACCAAATCATCTTTAGAGCTCCTAATTTCCAATTGGGATTTTGGGGAACTAGAATTGGTTGAAGCAGAAAAGTGAGCAGATATAGGATAGAGTGAGGAACTGAGAGGTGACCATTTGGCTCTTATTTGTTGCTTGTGAGGTTTAAAGGTTTTGACAGATGATAAAGCGTAGTGAAATGAGGGCTTCGGGCAGAGATTTAAGCGGGAAATTGCAGAAGACAACGTAAGTAAACAAGAGAACATTTTGGAGGCAGAGTGAGCTGATAGCAAAGCACCGGGTGAACAAGAACCAGGCGACAAGCTTCTAACCCCCGGTTCGGATGACTGTTTTTCATGGTTTTATAATATGCAGTATTGTATTATATTGTTCTGTGTTATTTTATATGTACAAAACATTGTCCGAAATTTTGAAAATTAACAAATAAAATATAAAAGGACAGTATTAAAATTTTAAAAAGAGAATAAAAAAAAGAAAGACACAAACAAACGAATTATAAAATAATACAGCAAATTTAACAATGAAATCAAACAATTCATAACAATATAATGTAATCTAAAACAATCATTCAAATAATAGGTAATGCTCTGGCTAATACCTTTATGGATTTTCTCATTCCGTGTAGTTCAAATGACATCGTTCTAAGTTATTGCTATCGTGTTTTCGGTTTTTACACAGCGGTGCCAAAAAACGAAAAGAACTATCTGAACCTTTGTTGAAAAAATAAGTTAATTTTTTTTTTTTAAAAAGTTAATTAAACTTTAATGATTTTGGTTTAAGTTTCTTATTTTAATATTTATAAATAGTTCAGTTAATTAATGTGTATATACACACTGCGTGTAATAAATAAAATATTTTGTAACATTAACGATTGAGTTCATAGATGGATAATTTGTGAATAATGATATTCTTTTTACGATTGAAAATGAGAACAATTCTTAACGTCACCATTACTAATCTTCAACTTATTGTAACAGTTATATATATATAAGCAGATAAATTTTGATCAAATACAAAGTAGTGTAATCTATGGATGATTCCTTATATTAACAATTGAGTCTGAACTTTTTTTTTAAATTGAATATTTTGACTTGATTAAAAAAAAGTCAAGATGAAATCAGTCATTATGACGTCTCCCACCCCAAGTATAAGATTACTCACTTATAATAGGTTTTCCTGGACGTGTAAAATGACTTTAATCATATACCTTGTACGTACATTTCTGCACATATTCTTTTTTCCATCTTTGAAATTTCAAATTTTCCAGCTCTTCTAGTTTGTAAATCATAGAAATATTCTGTGATTCCATCAATACAACTTCTAAGAGAATCGTTTGCAATAAAAATGAATCCCAAGAAAGAAAATTCTTTGTAACAATAGGTAGCTAGCCTTGCAGCATGATTTTTGTAAATAGTTATGGCCATAGCAGCTGGAAATGTAAGCCAGGTTGGGCGCCTTAAGACTTGAATTTTCACCCAACTCCTTCGACTTTAAATCGCGGGACACAAGATAAAACAAGTCGACATTGCTACACAAGTCAACCAAAGTAATAAAATATATAAAAAAAAATTGATGATCAGCTTTAAACCAGATAGATAAATGTAAGATTTGTTTATTTCAGGAATATGAAGCACAGGGATTTCACAAAAAAAATTCCCAAGAATTGTCTACTTTCATGCTTGGAAGGAAATCAAGCAAGAGTAACAGCATTAATAGCGTTTTTCTTTTATTATGTCAGAGAACACTGTTAAAGAAAAAGGTAATCAGTCTGATCATTTGAAAGATAAATATTATTTTACTCCTCCTAGTAGCCTACTTCAATGAAAAACCAAAACATATGCCAATGCTGGAAGCCTTTAATCACTTGCCAAACGCTTCACGTTCTCCGGGAAATCATACAGTTGAGAAGTCTCAGAGAAATGTAAAGATGTCATTTTGATATCTTTGCAGTCAGTTCTCTTACCAGCTTGGCCGCAACCATTGCAGTCATCCCATCAACAGTGTCACGCTGTGGATTGAATTCAACCACGTCCGCTGCAACAACATCAGCTTGAAGGTTGTGGAGAATGTTGAGAACATCACGGAAAGAGAGACCACCAGGCTCAATGTGAGATACACCAGGAGCAAAGGCTGGGTCAAGGCAGTCCACATCTATTGAGATGTAGACGCCCTTTACACCTTCCCCTAATTTCTGTTCAAGGAAAATCCCAGTGTCAGATTAACATAATCTACCTCACATACATTGCATAAAAACATAGGGGAGGGACAGAGAGAGAGGGAGACCAAATTTTCCAAAAGCTGGCGATCTCTTGAGAATGTCCGCATTTCATATTGCTCCACTCCAAATCTTTTTCCCTGCTCACGACCTTCTTTCGTTATTGATCTGATACCAACCTGAAAATGCAAGCAGCCAAATTCATTAAAATTCCAGAAATAATGAACTCTCTTTGTAGTCCAGTTTACAGACTACATTGGGTGGAGAGAGGATGGAATGCAATCTAAATACTGTCGAAATTGAGCTCAAACAATAAAAACATCGAAATCTTCAAATCTGTGAAACATGGTAGAATTTATAATCTCAAGTTCACGCAATAAAAGCATGGAAGTCCCTCACGCATTCCTTGAAACTTCCAAAGAAGCACATCACATTTGAGTTCTATACACATTACAGTTCCTAGGGGTAACATCTCTGGTAAATTCGCATATGAATTGGACGATATTCCTAATTATCTTAAAAATACTAGTGTGAAACATCAGGGCTACGGAAAAATTTATGCCAAGTACAGGACATACTTGCAAGAGCCGTCGTGCGTAACCACCTTCCATTATTCGGGCAAATGAAGATGCATGAGAATATTTATTTCCTTCAAATGCATGATAGATATCAGGGTGAGCATCTAGATGCAAAATATCCACAGGTCCCCCAAGCTTCTCGGAGACAGCTCTTACAACAGGGAAAGATATCGAATGATCACCACCTAATACCAATGGACGCAATGGATCCTGAAAGAAGAGGAAAAAAGAGTTAGAATTACATACTTAGACCGAATGAAGCATAAGAAAACTTGTATCCATCCTTGTCAGAAGCTAAAACAGTTGAAAGCTGTAGGCATTCCAGGTAAAAAAACAGAGGGGGAACCAGCATTGACAAGGAAGCTCATACAAATAGTTTAAAAACATATTCCGCCAATTAGATCATGCCCATCCAGTGATTATGAACTCAAAATGCTCCAACAGTTTAACCTAACTAGTAGTTCAGCCAGACTACTAACTTCCCCTATAGATTAAGTCATTGCATAGCATATAGGTTAGTTGTTCAATTCCATTTGAACAAGTGCAATGTCACCCAAGTTTTGGATATCTGACAGAGTATCGTCAACATGGAGCAAATGCAGCCTTTTGTATATGGCAGGTCTTCGTGATGGATACGCAAAATCCCCAACCAATTATCCTGGAAACTGTCACAGTTCCTCAGCAAGGAAGTAACTATATTGAAGTTTGTCTAAGCTGCCATGTAGTCAACATCAATTAACATAGAGTCCAACTGATCAAGTCAACAATATAAGTTATAACTCATTTGAAAAAGAGTTGTAACTACTTCCAAGTTTCTTTATATGAATAAGTAATTTCATGATTTTTGAATAATTCACCAATGGGGGAGGTGTGAGTGATTGTGTCTCTCATCAGGAGCAAAAGTTACATTAGCTATATTTAAAAATCTTGTATGCTAGAAACAGAATAAGCTGTCACCTCTTCCATCACAAGCTTCACAGACTCACTTATAACATTCATCAATCTGTCATCATCTACACCACAATCTCGAATTTCTTGGACGGGTACATCACCAACATCAGTTAGTATCCTTGGGTCATTCAATTCTTTCCCTGCAGACAAACAAGCATCATCATTAGCATATGCCATTCAAATCCATTACAAAGTAAAGCACCAAAACAGCCAGAAATAAAAGAGTGTGAGACCTAAGTTTTTATCATATCTAAGTGCCATCTTTTCTTATTTAGTACAATCAGAACACATATTCATATTATAGTTCGAAGACTCACTGGTTCTATTAATGCTTTTTTCCTCAAGCTTATATCACGCATAAAATTTGGATATAAGCTCAGGAAAAATAACTTGTACAATTGCAAATCCAAAATTTTTATACAAGATAGTTCATTTATCTGGGAAAATTGCCTTTGAACATGAATTCACAAAATTCAGTTATGCCTAAAAAATATTAAGTTCAAGAGGCAAATAAATGTTAGTGTATCATATTTAATAATTTCTTCCCCACCCCCCGCCGCAGCAGCAAAGGGAAAAAAAAAAAAAGGGCGCAGGGTACCGAGACTACCTTCTTCTGTTGTTGAGTTAGTGCTACCGCACCAAATGGCCTCCCTAATTCGAGGAGGAGCAAAAGCTGGGCCCTGAAGAAATGATGAGTTATGCCCAAGAGGAACTCCAAGAAGAGATGAAGATGCTACAACACCGCCAAGAGCACGCAAAAGTTCTCCCTGAAAAAACCACCATTAAAATGTCAAATATCTGAATCACTTCTACAGTAACAGAGATATATATTTAATCAAATTAGCGAATTGTCGATTAAAGTTATATAATTTCTTAACTTAAACAGGAGCTTTACGTAAAGTTCCCGCTACGAATTATCCATGGCCATTAATTAAGGGGATTTTGAAAGCGATTAAAATTGGAGATAAAGATATACTTTAAGCTTTGCTCTTTCCCGAATAAGAGTAAGAGAAGCATCGATAACGCGCTTTTGACCCTTCTCGATCAACTCAGCTGGGATATTTGCAGCTTTTAGTTTTTGCAAGTAATGAATTCCTCTCCGCCCAACCCCCGACATTTCTGCAATTATAAAAAATAGAAATCAAAATCAAATAAACAAATAACTTCAATCGTCACAAACTCGAATATACATGGCAAATAAATTATATAGATAGAACCCGAGAATATCAAGCAGTGAAAAACTTGGCTACATGCGTCTGTACCTCAATAGATGAATCGATTATATAAAGAAGCAGGGTATAGATGTAGGGAGACGAAACAGCAATGGCTCCTGTAATTGATGAGAAGGAAATTGGGAAGGGTTTGGAGCAAATTTAAGGGGAAGCAGCCATGCAGCTTTTTCACTGACACACTCAACAAAGTCGATATGAAAACTAGTGATTTGGGCACTCCTCTTTCGCGAGATAACAGTTAATGGCTTTGTAATGAAAAGACGGGTATCATACGCTGATGAAGTTGTTGTTGAAGGGTAATATTGTCTATTTCCAAGATTAGAGTTGGCGGTGGCCCTAACCAAAAATAAAACACCAGAGGGATGAGGTAGCGCAGCAGCAGACGATTTGCTGAGGCATTAGGCAAATCGGCGAACTGACAATGGGCACTGACGTCAGGCTGTGCAAGGGGGAATTTTGATTGGGATGCGTTAAGCAGCGAGGTTTTTTTTGATAAATAGGGTTGGGCCGGAAATAATTTAGAGATTTAAAATTGGGTTGAAATATTTTAGATAAAATAGGTTTTAGAGCCTGCAGGTTCAGGTAACGGGCTTAGAGTCCGCAGGCTCAAGCTGCGGGCTTCAATATAAATTGAGCCCACGTAGTCTGATCAAACCTGAAACCGAAGCCAATGGCTTCGGTTTCAGGTCTGCATGGTAGACAGGGAATTGATTTCCTGTCTTCAGGCAGGGCCCACCTGACTCAGCCCAGAGAATATATTCTCTGAGCTCAGAAAAAAAATTGTACCTTAAAAAGTAAGGTTTATAATTCGATCGGTTTATGGTTCAACCGAATCGAACCAGATTTTTTTTATTTTTTAAGTAAAATTATTTATAAAAAAATTTGATAATATAATATGAATAATATTATATTAAATAAATTGTATAAAAATAATAAAATGAGTAAAT
>CANXYI011957632.1:0-13261 GCA_948208565.1 Hura crepitans
TTTAGCCTTACAAGGTATTTCTATTTCCCGACTCCATCGGGTGGTAACTCCTACCTTGTGGTGCCTAATTCACACCCCCTAAGGTAATCAAAAAGGTGCAGCCCTGGATTTATTTAGCTTCTTTCTCATCTTTTGAGACTCAAGGAGTGAGGCCTAAGTTGAGTCTTAAGCTACTTCGGTTTAATCATTCTTAAGAAAGTCAAAAGGGTTATGCGAGAACACTTACATCCTTCCTTAACAATCTATTCAATGGTTTCCTTCACAAATCTTCTGTAATATCTAGCTAGTCCTAAGAAGCTTCTTATTTCAGTTACATTCCTAGGAGGTTTCCACTCTAGCACTACTTTCACTTTACTGGGATCCACCCTAATGCCTTCTACCAAAGCTATATGATCGAGAAAGGCTACTTATTCTTGCCAACACTCATATTTACTCTTAAAGCTTACAACATAGTTTTGAGGTGTTGTTCGTGTTCCTCTCGAGTTTTAGAATAGACCAATATATCATCAACAAACACTCCAACAACTAGTCCAAATAGGTTTTAAAAATCATATTCATCAGGTCCATAAAAGCAACTGGGGCATTAGTGAGTCCAAAAGGCATCACCACAAACTCATAGTGCCCATATCTAGTTCTAAATACAATTGTAGGTATGTTAGACTCTTTAACCTACAATTGATGGTATCCCGACCTCAAGTTAAAATTAAAAAATACACTAGCACCTCTCAGTTGGTTGAAAAGACCATCAATCCTAGGCAATGGATATTTATTCTTTATTGTCACCTTGTTCAGTTGTTTGTAGTCTATGCATAACCAAAGTGACCCATCTTTCTTCTTCACAAACAACATAGGTGCTTCCTAAGGTGAGGTGCTCGGTCTGATAAACCCTTTTTCTAATAATTCCTATAATTACACCTTTAGTTCTTTCAACTTTACAGGCACCATTTGATATGGAGTGATGGATATAGAAGTTGTACCTAGATACACTTTAATCTCAAAATCTAACTCCCACTATGGAGGCAATCTTAGTAATTCTTCTAGAAATATATTTGGGAATTCTGATACCGCTAGAATCTAATCTAGACTAGGCATGGAGTGGTTGGTATCCACTGTATAGGCCAGATAAGCTTCACATCCCTGATAGATAAGTTGTTTTTGCTATAACAGCTGATATAACATTCACTAAGGTATTTTTCTCACCCATAAATATCACCTCACTTCCCTTAATCATCCTAATTGTAAGCCTCTTCTATTTACAATCAACCATAGCCCAATGTTCTAACAACCAATCAAAACCTAGAATGATGTCAAATTCATGGAAGGGTAATTCAATAAGGTCCGTAGGGAACAATTAATCCTAAATCACCAGAGGATAGTATCTATATATGTTGTTTACTATCACACTTTGTCCAATGGGATTACTAACTTGAATATCTAAATCTATAGGTTTTAGTTCTAAACCCCTATCTCTCACTTATGTAATGTATATATACAAATGAGTTGACCTAGGGTCTATTAAAGATAACACTAGTGCATCAAATAAATAAAATTTACCAGTTATCATGTCAAGAGCTTCTGCCTTTTCCCAAGCTTTGATGGCATATTGCCTCATTAGGGCTCTAGCTATTGGCCAAGTTCTCTATCTACCACTGGGCTGATCCTCTTTAGTCTGCCTCTATCCTTTACCCTATGGTGGTGCTATAGCTACCTATATCAGGGTTGCTTCTCCTGCCCTTTATGGACAATCTCTCTGAGAGTGAATCTTAGCCTCACAGATGAAACACTCTCCTCCTCCAAGTACCTTGCATCTCTCTCAGTGCCTTCTATGACAAGTCTCATATGTCTAAAGTGTACCCCTAGCTATTAATGCTGGAACACTAAAGGCCTGTTATGAAGGTTGAGGTCTAAATGTCGAAGCCTAACCCGACCTCTATGGCTGGGCCTATCTCTGGGGTTATTGCACCGACTGAGACTGAGACTAAAACTCTCGCTATCTCTTATTAGTCCTAGGTGCTGTACTAGTCTAGCCTACTACAAATGGCCTCTTCTTTTGGAATAGCTCTTTCTTGTCTTGTAGCATCTCTTTCATGTCATTTGCAACCACTACTAACTTTAGAAAATCTTTGATCTTGGAAGTGGCTATCTACATCTACAATTCCACATTGAGGAATTTTTGGAACCTCTTACATCTCTCTTCCTCTATAGGCATAAACTCTTATACATATCTACACAATCTGGTGAAGTCTTTCTCGTACTCAGCTATAGATCTTTTACCCTATTTCAAGTCAAGAAACTCATTTCTCCTCTTGTCCTTTTATAATTCAGGGATATACTTCTTCCTAAACTCTTTTAGAAACCACTCCCAAGTCACCTCATCTATAGTAGGTTTCCTCTTTTTTGTGATATCCCACCAATGTAAGCTTCTTCTTGGAGCAGTGAAGTGGTGCATTTCAAACTCTCCTTTGCTATATAGTCTAACTGCTTCAATATCCTCAAGGTTCTCTCTAACTAGTACTCTGCCCTGGCAACACCATCCTCTTTAGTGCCAAGAAAATCCATAGCTCCCATTTTCTTGACCCTCTCTAAATGTCTTTTGCAATGGTACTAGAGGTTGAGGAGGTGGTATAGGAGCTGGTGGAGGTGGTGGAGCTACTATAGATGTATGCCTCAAAATCTCCACTATTTGTTATAGCAAGGCTAGTAAGGCCTAGGTTTGAGGCTGCATCTATTGCTATGGCTAGTGTGCATCATCACTAGATTCTAGAATGGCTACATTGAGCTCTGGTCCATGAATTGTAGTAGGAGCATGGTTGGCTACCTCTTCTCGTCTATCAAGTGGAACCCATTTACTCATCTTGTCACTACAAAAATAACAACCTATTAACCTTATACAGTGTAGCTTAATCAAAATCATAGAACCTTAGACACTAGTGCTCATGTATACTAGGCCTAGAAATGCCTAAACCTACCCTGATACCATTAAATGTTACACCCCTTACCTATTCTCAAAGGAATCAGATAAAGAATGCCATTTCCCATTAGTCACCCCTCCTTAAATTGCTCTAAGGCTCATTCATTTAACACTTATGTCATCAGTTAATTTATGTATCCATGCATGTATTTTCTCTAATCTTTCTATATAGTCCCTTTATACTGACTATTTCCATCTGATAAAAAGATATTTCTAGTTGATAGAAATATACTTTATGCTAGTTGTTCATTTTATGGAAATTTGGGCAGCATAACAGCTACCCGGGTAACTAACCCCAAAATATATACACGTAAAAACACACTTCTAAGATCAAACTCAATTGTACATCATCTTTTTAACCCTTTTGGTCCTTCAATTCACATACCATTATACCACAACACACTATCATTAACACACAGTGCCTAGGGCCCATAACAATCAGATAAGTTAAGTATTTATATCACACTAGGTATCCATTAATAAATCAGGCTCATAATGTACATACATTCAGTACTTACCTAGCTAAGCCCAACCCCACACATATATATACATGAGTGCCAAATAAAAACCATCAAAAGTACAAATTGATACCCTCAAATATCTATCTACTACACTGTAAAACTGACATTGAGGCTAGACAGTATCAACAACCTATGCATTGGAATGTCAATACGCTGAGTATATAACTCAGTGGTGGATTTAATGCAATAAAAGCATGTTATGCAATCACATCTACTTCACACAATTTAGACATCTGTCATGCAGTATACTAAAATAGTATTATTAAAATAATATCAAATTATTATTTTTTCAAGTTAATTAAATTACCAGTCTTTAAGTGTAGCCTTCATTTTATATGCATTTTTGTTCAGTGTCTATGATTATTATACAAAATATTCATTTTTATCTTTAAGCCCAAATTAGAAAGAGGACACTTTAATACAATGGATTACAAGGGAAATCCAAATTGTGTAGTGGCCTACATTTTGGACCCCAATGGCTGCACCAGCCTAGTGCAGTGGCCCCACCTCAAAACCATTATGGCTACACCCATATAGTGTAGTGGCCTATCTCAAGACCTTGGTAGCTGTACTTACCCTATATAATGTCATGGCCCTTATAAGGATTGCCACGGCTACACCTATATAGTACAGTGGTTTATATTGAGACCTTAGTGACTGCACTTGCCTAGTGCAGTGGTCCCATCTTGGAACTATCGTGGCTGCACCCACATAGTGCAGTGGTCCATGTATTTACCTCAGTGGCTGCACCCATCATCATAATCATAGCCCTAAAGGCATAGTATCTCTAGTAGCTACTAATACCTAATTAACTGATTAACACATCTAATGGGTGTCTAACTAATGGGCCAACTATCTATTAATTATTTTTATTTATTTACTTTTCAGTTATTTTATTTATTTTGATATTATTAAGACACAATTATTAGTCAATTTCCCATGCTCATTTTTATTAGACAGTTATAGGTCATTTCCTCCACTAGATAGTTATAGGTCATTTTACAAAGATGGCACTATTCATTTGGTCCTTTCCTTATATTTCATATGACATTCTTTCTCACATTTCAAGCTATCTTACCTATCATCAGATTTATATTCCATTCATTATGAAACATTATTGAAATCATCATGATCCATCCATTGGATGTCAACCATTATATTCACACAATTACATATTTCCTATAAGCTAACATTTACCATTTATTCATCCCTTTTAGGTACATTTTCCCATTTATGTTATTACTTACATTTCATGCCATAAGCCCACATATTAGTCATATATCAATGCCTACATATTCTTTTCATTCATTTCATAACATATACATTTTATACATCATATTTTATATCATCTCACCTAATCACCATGTACCATGCATGCATACATGCATATGCCATACCATACATGACATGCCATTTGGCCCTGCATACATCATGCATATTTAATATACCTTGCTTATCTAAATGACATTCATATCATCATTTTATCATCTAAGTAACATTTTGACATACTTATTACATCAATTCACATACACATATGCATAATTCAACACTTCCATACAAGTGTTCATGCATGTACCCATACTCACACATCATTGCATGCATTAATTACATCAAACCCATATACCTAGGGTTGATTTCCACCTTTCTTCATCACTCTATGGCCTTAGAACCCTTAGTTCTTCACTAGCTCTTCTCTCACACCCCAAAAAGTCACTATTCACTCCATATCCATATCTTCCTTTTGAGAGCTTATTTTTGGGTTTTCCTACTTGAATGATGTTCTACAGACCATAGAGGTTAATTTCCATATAATTTATGTAAGGTTTGGTGGAGAATTGGTGTAGAAAAATGAAAAAAATGGTAGAGAACTTCTCTTAGTGGGTGGCATTGATTTTGGAAGAGAAAAGGAGGTTAAAGATGGATTTTACACACATGTGGCCTTCCTATATGTGTAAGGGTATGTATATGGGTAAGTGGCATGGTTATATCATGACACGTGGCAATCTAATAGCCTAAATAATCCTAATTTTTCCTTAAATTTAGATAATTTTAAAAATTAACCTATGCTTTTAAAAATAATTGCTTTCATTCTAAAAATCCTCAATTATACTCACTTAAGGCCACGTAAAATTTTAGGTTCAAATTCCAAAGGCAAGTAGGTGTAGTATTCACCTGTCATAATAATAAATTTTGAAAAAATATCAAATGATGTTAGAAAATTAAAATTCCTTCACCAATGAACTCATTGGAATTTTAGACCTTTAGGGTGTTCTATTTTTGGGTCCATTCAGGAACATCTCGGGTCATTCCCAACATAATCTCATTTTAGGTTACTATTCACTTATTTACTACCTAAAATGAATTATTGGTTCTACTAAATTTTTAAATTATTTCGCTTTCACCATTTTCTAGCCCATCAAAGTTTTAAGACTAGTACACAGCTCTTTTGGCCTTACAAAGGTTTCTCAGCTTCTCCGAAACATTGTTTAAGCCTCAAAGGTAGTATTCATGACCTCAATTTACGGGCGTTACAACATCATTTTATTTTGTGATGTATAGGTTAAAGAATCGTATGAGAGTTAAAGCCTCAGTATTAACAAGTTGATCAAGAGAAAATTCTTTTGTTATTTTTCTTTTCTTTTGTATAATTTGTTATATAATCATATTCTAGCACTCTTGTGTAATTGAGGGATTAGGCCTAATCTGTGATGTAAATAATTTTATAACTCTTTAAAACTATGTTACAGCTTGTTGATATAAGTATGCATGATGATGTATGACTTGTATGATATCTCTTCCTTATGTATGCTTGATGAATGTTGAGTTTGAGCTTTAAAGGTCAAATAGACCCAAATGATGGGGTGTTATGCTGTGATATTTTAGAAGTGTTGTTTTATACAAATTACTATTTGGGATAGTGTCCAGTACAGTCATTATACTACTAAAATTTAAGCACAAAGACCTTAATACTATACCTTGGAAAACAATTTTTGAAAATCCATATTTTAATAACCTTATGCATGCAAAGTATGTTGAAAAATTCAAATATTCAGTTTTAATTTTTAAAGGTTTTCCATAAGACAAGTATGGATATTGTTTATGTGTCACTCCTTATTTAGGTCCGATGATCGGATCGAATAAAGGTTGTCACATTTGGTGGTATCACAGCTCTAATTTTGGCATTCCTTAGTATATATGAGTTACATAAAAGTGCCTTAAGATCAAAAAAATGTATATCACATAATTTTACATATTGAGGCTTATAATCTATTTCTTTTCTTATAGATCTAAGGATGAGTCAATCTACACCACAAGGTGAAAAAGAAGTCAAGAGCCATGCTCTAACTATAATAAGTTAGGGGGCTACTAGGGCTAAGACATTTTCTTCAAATAATGTTAGGTATATAGCTCGAGGACCACAAGTTTAGCCTATTTGGTTAGAGCAGATAATGGAATTAGTAAGACAAGTGACTGCTACTGCTATTGCTATAGTTAATCCTGCTCTACCTCCACTAGTTTAGCGAGAACCTCATGCTTTTCAGAAAATATACCTTGAGAGGCTCAAGAAGAATAAGGCTCAAGACTTCAAGGGTAAGGAGTTTGATGGATCCCATAAGGCAAACTATTGGCTAGACAAAACCATGAGGATTATATAGCAATTGAGATGTACTTCAGAAAAGTATGTGAGTTGTGCAACTTTTCTTCTTGTAGATAAAGCCTTTAAGTAGTGGGAGACTTTTAGAAAACATAAGGCAAATAATGACTTGTCTTGGGAGTTTTTCCTTAAAAAGTTCAAGAAAAAATACAAAACCATGCATTACTTAGACTAGAATAGGTAAGAGTTAGTGGATTTAAGATAAAAATAGAGATCCATATTAGAATATGAGAAGGTCTTTGCAAGGCTTAGCTGGAATGCCATAAAGATGGTTTCTACCAAAGAGGAGCAATGCAAGTAGTTCAAGAAAGGGTTTAACCTTGACATTATGCTTCAGGTAACTCTTATGAAGATAAAAGATTTTTCAACCTTAGTTGTAGCCTACCACACAGTGGAAGAGATTCAAAAGTTGAGGGAGAAAAAAGATAGTTTCTGGAGAAAAAGACCCTTTAAACAAATGTAAGCTAGTTCATATGTGTTGATCTAAGGAGGAAAGACATCCAGTATGAAATGGGAGACAAGGTATTTCTTAAAGTATCTCTATGGAAAAATGTGTTGAGATTTAGGAAGAAAGGTAAGCTAAGTCCATAGTTCATTAGCCCATACGAAATAACAGAATGTATGGGACTAGTGGCCTATAGATTGGCTTTACCTCTTAAGCTACAATAGATACATAATGTTTTCCATGTTTCTATGCTTAGGAGATGCAGATTGAATCCATCACATATGCTATCAACTGAAGAAGTAGAGATATAGCTAGATCTTTATATGAAGAAAAGTTAGTGGGAATCTTAGCCTGAAAGGTTAAAGAGTTGCAAAACAAAATTATGCCTCTAGTGAAAGTACTATGGCGACATTATAATATGGAAAAAGCAACCTGGAAGAGTGAAGCTCTAATGAAAGACTAGTTTCTTCATCTTTTTGAACCAGGTAATTTCAAGGACAAAATTTCTTTTAAGAGGGGAAGAAATGTAATGCCCCAAAAATCTTGACTTATGAATAGTACTTCTTTAGATGTGAATATTTTTTAAAACTTGAGTCACACTAATGTGACTGAAGGGAACTATTAATCACAATATAATTTTGGGTGAAATTTGAATTCAAAATGAAGTCATTTAGATGGTTAAAAATAATAGTTAAGATTTTTCTAAAGTGTCACATGAATAGTGGTGTAGGCAAAGCAAAACCATAAAATAATTTATTTTTACTCCAAAAATTTTGGGATGAAAAAAACCTAATACATAAATATTTTAAATAATTCATTAGCATTGGAAGTGAAATTTTTAAATATCATGAAGTATTTTTCCTAGAATCGGGTAAAGATTAAAGTACGATTTTATTATTAATTTTTGAGTAAGGGATTTCTAAGGTTTATAAGTTTGATGGCATGATTTTACAAGGTTTAAAAAGTGATGATAGAGGATTAATTGGGGTTAAAATAAAAGGGAAATAAGATGAATAAGGGTGCACTATTAGATTAGATTTTGAGAGATTATGACCATTTATCAAATTGACCAATTTGAAGGTCAATAAAAAGCCTTTAAAATGGCCAACATATGAATAGTGTGGTTATAATCCTCCTCCTTCTTTCTATTTCATTCGACGCTAACACCCATTGCCTAGTCTAGTAACCAAACACAACTAATGAGTGTGCACATAACATATTAACTAGTCTTGACACATACAACTTTATTAAAAACAATCTTATCAATCTTGCTTAAAACATAAAAATATGAGTTTTTAAAAACTTTTCCAAAACCGAGTTACTAATTCAATTTGAGAATCATCATGCTAGAAATTCCTATAGCATATTAACTGTACTGGGCACCATCCCAAATTTTTGAAAAGTAACCTATGAGTAAAATCAACACTTCTATAAAACATTCAATCATTTCCCAACACTTGTGATGCTCCTAATCACTATAAAATCAACAATCACAAAACATACAAGCATAAAATAGTTTAAAAAGTTTAAATCTAGTTACAAAACTATAAACGGATTACAATTACAAAACAATATCATTTAGGCCCAAGACTAATTACATCTAACATAAGAGTGCACTTTCTATGTCTATCCATCTCATAAATCAATTATATATAGAAAAATATAATAAAAAGAATGTTCTTCTATCTCTTATCTGGATGCCTCTAAGGCTTGGGCTTAATCATCCCCCTTACCTACACATCACAAATAAAATGACGCACTAAGCAAATAGCTTAATAGTGTAATTGAAATAACTTTTGCATAATGCCATATATAATCATGCTTTACTTTACAAGATTTAACCAATATAACTTATGGTAAACATAATATCATTCATCCTATGCATATGGATTATCAAACATAAGGAAATCACTGTACGCAGTGAGCATATATATATATATATATAATACACTACATGTCATTTTATCCATAATATAAAATAATCATCCATAATACGATACATCATACTTTATACCATTCATCAGTTACATGACAAAAACCATGGATTATGTGTAAGACTATTTAATTTCTTTTATATGTCCATTAAATTATCTCTATAATGCCCATATTAATGAGAACACGAATCTTATGGATATTAAGAACATCATGTGCAATGGCCAACATTTTGGACCTCAACAGGTGCTACACCAGCATAGGTGTACAGTGATCCCAATAGACCTAAATGGTAGCTGTACTCGTATAAAAGTGGTGTCCTTCCAATAACAATAGACACTACTTGTAAACCTTATTCACTAGAACATGTTGACATATAGGATTGCTAACCATAATCTCTAGGTCCATAAGCTCTTACTCTAACCCCTAGTCTTGTCCCATGATGTGTAAACATATAAATGTGTAGTGTAACACCCCCTGCTCAATTTGTGAGAAATTGAGTAAAAGATGTTACTTTCCCAAAGGTTACCCATCCTTGCATTTCCCTAGGAAGCTTTTGTTTAACTTCCACTCCTATTTCTCACTATTCAGTGGTGAAATTTTTTTTCTAGATTCAATGATCTATGGTGAACCTCTCAGGCATATGACACCTATATGCCTAATTTTACTGCCAATTATTAGCCCAAGCTGTTAACCATAGCTAGGAGACCTTTATATATAGCTATAAGCCAACACACTAACTACCCACAGTAACATGCATGAGTACCTTTATCTACTAATGCATTGTAATTTAATAGGACATTATCATACCTGGACAGTCTTCAGCTGCACTACTGGTCATCTTTACTACACCAAACAAATCTATCTCCTATGCATCAGACAACTGATACACTAAGTATACACTCAGTGGTGAATTTAACCAAACATACATTGTATTGTAAACACAACCATGCACACAATCAATTCTTAATGTCATATACTTATCACCCGAAGTCTTCCTATTAAGATTCCCTATCATTCCTAGCCCTTCTTAGAGCAATGTTTTAAGACTACTTATTAACTTGCTTCTATAACATCATATGGACCACTAACTTTGGTTTTCTGATGATATTTCTATTGTTGCTTACTTGTGACTCCCATTAATATACCTTTATGCCATTAACTTAGCCACTACTTAAGTTACCTAGTTTAAATAATTTATAAACTTATTTCCATCATCACTTGATCAATCTACCTGATTAAGCCTTGTTCTCTTTCCTATGTGGAGGATGCTGTATACCTTACTTTAATTAGGTACTTCTTTTGATGTTTATTTAAGAAGTTCTCACTTTTATTTTCTTTCTATAACTTATCTCTTTCTGTATGCTTTTATTCTCTATCATAATTCCATTGGGCCTTTACTTTCTTTATGATTCCTACTAAGATTATATGTGTTTATTGAGTCTCTTCTTATAGCTTTCCTCCTATTCTTATTAACTTCATTCATAGGTTATCTCGATTATGATAACTAAGATATTAGTTCTTTTATCAGTGTCATTAAATCCATTCAAGTTCCTTAATTATTCCATTTATACCCTTAAGGTTTAGGAAGAACTCCCAACCACTGGATAACAGGAATCAGGTTATGCAGTGGCCCCTATTTTAGACCTTAATGTCTGTACACACCCTTCATCTGATAGCAGGGATCAGTTCCTCAAAACCTCCTAATATCAAAAAGGCAGATAGTAGGGATCAGTCTATGGACCTCCCAATATCTGCAAAGGGGATAGTAGGGATCAGCTTTATGGGACCTCCTAATATCCCAATACATATCATCACAAGTAACATATCTAGTGGATAGTAAGGATCAGCCCCGTGCAACCTCCTAATATCCACAAATGGGTAACAGGGATCAGTCCATAGACCTCCTAATACCTAAAACATACAGGCTTAAATAACTGCCATGCATAAGCCAAAATCTAATCAGACTCAGCCTCTAGCAACTGCTAATCCCTAGTTGACCGGTCAACCTATCTAGTGTATTCTCAGCCATTGGTTCAATATCCATATTATTACATCTTATGATTATTCCTCATTCTTTTCATTAACTGGATATTCACAATGAGAAAATCATCCCCCTTTTTTTTTCCATACATCTGCTAGTTTATAATTTGAACATTTACCCAGTGTTTTGCTAGCTTTACTAGTTTCCTACATTCCAGGCTCACAACTCCTTTTACATCTTTAATATCATTCCTTTTCCTTCCCTACATTTCTATTGCACATTACTTTTTCTTTGCACATTACTTTTTCTTTCTTACATATAAGTGTAGGTATTTTATATTACTATCATCTAACTCATAATGTTATTCTCTCATGCCATACTACGTGTTTCCTTTATTATAAAATAACAACTTATTTTCTCATGTTCGGTATTTTATCTTTTTACATCTAATATTTTATCGGTACCTTATGTCTTATAATACTTAATGTTAACCTCGATAGATTGTCATAATACTCTTTTGTAACAACTATGTTATATGAGTATATTTAATGCTTTCTTATTTACACTTCACCTTTATACCGACATCCCATAAAATTACCTTTTATTTATGCATTCCATTTTGTCTATTTATGAATTAGGTGTTACTAATATTTTATCTTGTCACATAATTTTGTTCTTCAGCACTTCTAAAAGGGTAGGTCTATCTCAAACCTTTTTCTTCTTATCTCAATCACCTTATTATGTCCTTCTCTTTGCCAGTCATTTATTTAGATTATTTTCAAGTTATTAGAACACAGTTATACAACTATTTCATTTGATCATCATTATAAGACAGTTACGGGTCACTTTTATTTTGCTAGACAGTTATAGGTCATTTTATGCCATAGTTACTATTCATTTAGTAACTTTTCCTACTATTCATTTGGTCATTTTCCATCCTTTCTTCACCTCTTACCATTATACCTTAAAGGATGCCACCCCATTAAACATTAACTCTATTTTATCATACCTAATCATCATTTCTAACATCAATTCTTAGGCAACACATATCAATTGCATTCTTAACTTTACACTTAATGTTATGTCACACACCCTACCCATTTCTACCTAAAACAGGCAAGGTGTGCCACTTTTCGCTAAGGTCACTGATCTTTAGATTTCCCTAAGGGCCTCTCATTTAACTTATACCCAAGTTTGACCAACTTTAACCAAACATGCCCTTATTCTAGTTCTAATTATTTATCCCTTTATTACTGCTTATGTTAGTCTGTTAAAACTTTAATTTCACCTTATTAGATAATTATAAAAAATTGGACAGCATAACAACTACCCGGGTAACTAACCCCAAATAAACTTGCAGAGAAAAACACTTCTAATTTCATTCTTTAATCACATCATATCCCCCTTCTTGACCCTCTAGTCCTCCAGATCACAACAATCCTCAGTAGCATACATATTTCATAGATCATAGGGTCATAGACCTGTCAGTACACAATCATGCATAATAGATTTATTTTACTACGCAAAACTGTACATACATATCAAGTTCAGTTAATAAATGCCCCCTAACCCACAACATCTCTATATACATGAGTGCGTCTATACAAAACTCAAAAAGAAAAACCAAAATGTACTAAAGGACTTGATAGTAGCTACACCAGAGATGTCTAATGCCGATCGTCACTCGGTCTGCTGCCTGCACATCAGAACACCGACACGTTGATTATAAAACTCAGTGGTGGAATAAGTCAAA
>CANXYI011957890.1:0-12949 GCA_948208565.1 Hura crepitans
TATGCATCTTTAGGAGCAGATATTCAATCTGAAAAGAGAATCAACCTACCAACTCAGTATTCTTTTTTAGAGCAATTTGGTCATTAGCTTGAAGCTTTATTACCGGTAAATCCTAAGGATCATAACTTGTTTAATTCATTATTAATATCATTTTTTAATCATGTATATAGGTTTAGTTGCAATAAAATAGGTTTTCCTCATTAAAATTCTGAATATTCATGATAAAATCATTTTTAATCTTCATTTACATAATTTAGCATGTTGGAATAGTTTAAATCATGTTTCCAAATCATAAACATGTTTTTCATCTCTTATATGAATAATAGCATTATTATAGGAGAATTATAGTGCATATTGAAGTAGTTATATCTATTAAAGTTTCATAACATGTTTTATTATAAAGTTAGTATTCATTTTATTGCAATTATATCATTTATGTGCTTGATGTGAATTTATATCTTAGGAATTGCATTTTACATTAGAAATCATGATTTAACTGGCTAATATAGAGAACACATACTGATTACTAGACATAATGACTATTAGATATCAATCACAAATCCAGTTCTTTGAAGATTAATTGGCTTGGTCCTTATCAAGGGTTAAAATGCTTATGCCAAGCTTATTGATTCTCGACCAGCATCGAGAGTCGACTCTAACAATCCCCATTGTCACAAGCCATGACTAACTCACAGGGGCATACATGTTCATACAAACATATCAATATATCAATATAAGCTCAATACATAGAACTCATGGAGCTTACATGGCTATGTCTATAAAGTAATTAGTTTTACAATGCCTCTAGAGATTATACGACTATACTTGTAACAAAAGTATCAATGACAATGACATAGTACTACTAAAGACCCTATTGGCATGCCAACTTATCCTAACTCTATTGCTAGTTTAAGTATACATGGGCATTTCAATGTAATTATTCAATTTGGCATATCCATTGTATTTCTTATACATTATCCATCATATTATGTTAATGGTATGCTCATCGCATAATAACAGTCATGTCTTTCTTTGCCATCTCAAGGCATCATATCAATTATGTGTCATATGTTTAACAATTGCATAATTTCACTATTGCATAACATATTCAAGAATTCAGGTCATGAACTCAAGTTTTCTATCATACATGTGACTTAAGGCAATCAACAAATTATATATTTAATTATGGCATCAATTCAACTCAATCCTATAATCATACTTTAGAGTTGTAATATAGCTCATATTCTAAGAGCCTTAGAAATGAACATAATAATTAAACTCATAACATCATACGTCTAATAATCATTCACATGGTGTCCATAAAGTAATATTCTAATTCACTTAACAATGTATACCATATCATTTTTCATGTCACTTCTAAAAGTTAAATTCATATATTGCATAATAGAAGTTCTATCATTAACTTATGTGAAATTTCATTAATTTTCATCATTTGCATCTCATTTGGACATCATAATATCATAACTTAATCACTCTTAATAATCATGTAAATCATACAAATTACACGCTAATTGTGTCATAAATAAGAAAAAATTGCTTTAGGTTTAATTGCATAAAAGTATCCCTTTATGTTCATTTCAATTGCTTAAAATAATTCATTGTTACTTGCTGAAAAAGAGGGGTCATGGCCATAAGGCCTGTAACACTTTTATACCCAACCATTAACCTCACTCAAGTATAAGATGTTACATATCTATTTCAATTATCTTATTTGTTTGAGTCATTGGCATACGCTATTCTTCCACTTAGTATAATTGTTTTATCAAAATATTTATGTGTATTTATTGAAACCTCATAATATATGTGACATACATACATTATATACAATCAATATATGCATAGGAAAACATCAATATTAGTAAAATTAGTGTTTAATAATTAATTATTACAATTGTCATCTATAAATTTAACCTAAAATAAAATAATCTAAAGCTATTGTCCATTTATCTCTATCAATAATATATTCAGTAACTCTGATGCACTAAACATACACACTTAATTCAAACAACACTTATTCAAATCAAAATATAGGTACACTTTTAGCATGCAAATGTACTTGTGGTAAACTCTTTTTACCTCTTCTTTTAATCCTTCTGCTTCAGCCAATGCTAAGACTCAAATTGCTACGTTCACTACCTTAACTCATTACCTACGCATTAGCAAAAAAGCCAATAAATTGAGCATAATTGCTCAGTGGTGTATTCTAATAGTATGGAACTTGTATTCTTTATGTCACAGAATAATGCATCCTTAATTCATGTATTAGTCTATATCTATTCCTCTATCTTCCTTATGTCTTTCCATAATTATGTATAATAATCAATCAGAGGGTCAAAATTATCCTTATATAAGTTCCCTTTTTTTGTTCTCATCTTATCATGAATAATTATTAGATATATGGTAGATTCAGTTTAACTTTTACTATATTCCTTTGCCCTTTTATCATGTGCAATGTTTATGAGCATTTATATTTCAAGTTTTTTAATTTGTCTTAAAATATCCTTTGTATATAAATTTTTTATCTTTATTACCTCTCACGCTATATTTAAAATTGGATAGCATATGATACTTACATACTTTATAGGTAGTACAGTTTCTATGAATACTTTCTCAATATATATACATGTGTATGTTTAAAACCATCCTTCACTTCTACCTAAAACTTCTATTTTTCTTTCCTTGTTTTCCCCTCATATTGACTAAATTTCTCTTAGACTTATTCATCCACACTCTTTTAGTGTTTCAATATTTAATTATTCAATTCCATCTTTAATTTGTATCTAATAAGTCCATGTCACCTACGCCATTTATAAACACATAGCATTTATAGTACTTTATAATTGTAATATTAATCATGTTATTTATCCTTTATAAATTGTTTTAATACCTTTCTTCTTCATAACATCCAATTTAAATACTATAAAATCATTTCTTATATATTAATAATTTTTAACCTTATTATTTCTTTACTCAGCCTATATTTGATAGACAGACTCTCAACACTAAATACTAGAATCCAACTCATACAGTGGCCTACATTATAGACCTTGGTATCTATACTCACTATATCCATCTGATAATAGATAGCAGTTCTTAAGAACCTCTCAATATCAGAATGGTGAATATCATCCTTAATGGACCTCCTAATAAACAGGATAGCAGGGATCAGCCCTAATGGACCTTTCAATATCCCAAAAAAAGGGGATAGTAAGGATCAACCCTAATGGACCTCCTAATATCCCAACAAGAGTGGAAAGCAGAGATCAACCCTAATGGACCTCCGAATATCCAAAGCTATGTGGATAGTAAAGATCAGTCCTAGTGGACCTCCCAATATCTAAGAGTGTGTAGGGCTCACATCAGAACCTCGGCAGCTACACCTGCTATACAATAGGCAATAATCCTCACAAACCAAAGCCATTAATAGCTGCTAATTCCCTAATTAACTGGTCAACCTACCCAGTAAGTTATCTAACTCATATGGACTTTTCTTTTTAATCATTCCATTTTATTTTTTATCATGATTCATTCGATTGAATAAGCCTTATACATAGTTTGTTCCATTTCACATTCCAGTATTGTAGACATATAAATATATAACATGAACTCTTAAAAACATTATCACATTTCACATTGTATTCATAATCATGGCATATTGACGCTTAATTTTCATCATTATAGCATGCTTGTAAGTATTTGTCATGTTTGCCCTTGCATACTCAAATTCATATTATACCCACCTTTATTCACACAATGCTCACATTATGCTTCATTATTTACCTTTTATGGATTACAGTTTTCCCTCATTAACTTTCAAACCTTAGGTTATTAACTATTGTCAAATTGTGCTTAGCACTTTCAATACAATTTCTTAATATGTTGTTACTATCCTTAATTCCTTAATCACTCATTCTATTATAATTATCCCCCTTTTCCCCTTAATATTTTTAATAAATTAATATATCAATAATTTGATAAATGTTTTTTCCATAGCCTTTAATTATCTAGGATGCAATAAATATTTCTAAGTGATACTGTATTTAATAAGAATTAGTTTTGGTAATAAGTATAGATGCGTATGCATATTTTACCTTATTAAGCCCTTTATTTTCTCTCGCTGATTGAAATTAATTTCATTTAATTTTAAGTTGAGAACTTTCCATATACTTTCTCTCAATTTCAATTTCCAACTAAGATTGATTCTAATTATTTCATTTACCATCTCTTAGATGTTACAATTATATTTTAACATTCTTATCTATCAACTTACACATGTATAACATATTCTTTTGTATTCCATATAATTTGTTTCTTGTATTTAGATACATTCACACATTTATCCCTATATTTATTTGTACTTATTTATTTTATTTTATTTAACATGAGTTAATTTAGTTTCGATGTGGGTTGTATATACTTCTATTATTTATTTAATTTAATCTATATTAATTATTTTATCACATATACTTATGCATACACCATATGTATTCATCTATTTCATTCTATTAGTTTTTCCATGTTAAAACATCTAATTATTACATTTAAAATTTTACCTTTCCTATAACTTAACTATTATTCACATATTTACTTTCATAGTGCCAATCATTTAAAAAAATCCTACCAATCATTTAAAAAAATCCTATCCTATTTTACTCCCTTAATATAGCTTAGTAATTTCCTAAGTATTTAGTGATTTACACTAAGTGCATTTAATTTGATTTGATTAATTATCCTATAATTGCTATATGTTTTCATTTGCAATACTATTCAATATACCTAGCTTCTTAATCCATTATTTTACTTTGATTTATCCACAATTACTTTCAATACCTTGTACACCTCTCATGCATGGTTCCGACCTAAGTCATCCTCCAACATATAAGAATTTATTTTCCCAATTTAAGTGTTTACTTATATCCACTATTGTTTATAAGGTTACCTAATTCCTTTATTTCATTTATCTCATATTGAACCACCATTTTCCATCTCTTAGAAATTATACAACACAATCCTAATTTCATCATTAAACTACCAATTTAACAAAATTCACCATAACATAAAAATTCATAATTTCAACACTATATTACTTCATAATAAATTCAAAACCATTGAATACACATACCTCATGTGTTTAAGTCCAATAATCCATCATTTCCTCTTGTTTAACTCCATCTCATCATCATCTTTCCTCTATTTCCATTAACTCAATAAATGAATTTCCTCATGCAAAATCCATTAAAAGTAACATTAATCACATAATTTCATTATATACTTATAAACTATCACCTCATTACCTTAATTAAATCACTTAATCTACTTCGGTTGAGAACCACTTACCACCATGAAAATTACCCTAAAACCTTGCATGACACCTCCTTTCTTCCTCCAATTCCTTGCTCCTTCCATGGATTTTTAGGTAGATAGCATAATAAGGTGGATAAAATATTTCTTCAATGGTAATATTTAGTGATTATTTGGTGTAATGAGATGGAAAAAAATAGGGAATAGAATTCATAAGGGAAATTTCGATCATGAGAGGTTTTGGGGGAGTGTTGGATACAACTAAATGAATAAAATATTAATATTTTGGTATCTATACATGAGATGGATGGCTAGGATTAAAAGTAGCATTTTACACTTAGATGGTTGGGATTTTTTCACATGTAATTTGTTTAAAAATATCATTTAATCCTTTACACCTCATCTCCCCACTTAATTTCATTTATGTGGCCAAGATTAATCTTATTACTATTTAATTTAATGGCAAAAAATGCTCTCTATATAATTATTTGTCATTTTCCCTACATATGTACACATTTAATGTGAATTTATTCCATTAATTTTTTTCTCATACTTTCCATCTTTAGAAAATTCTAACTCTATAATTTTTGGATTTTTCATAATTTTTTACCATCAATATGTGCCACTTTCAAAATTTTTTGAGTACGTTTCCGAATTTTTTCATTCAGCCCTAAGCAATTTACTATCTACAATAGATCGTAAATTCATATCATGTTTTCGACTTTTAATCTCTTATATGACCTCAAATACTTCCCAAATTTCACCATAATGCATCTTATAATTAATACTATTTTTTTTTTTGGATTAGCTCCATTCGGCCTGGGGGCATTATTAACGGCCCAGGTGGCACTATTCACTAGAGCCTGCTTCCGAATCTTATTTTTCTCTCATTTTCTTATCATTGCTATTTTACATGTCACTTCTTTATAACTTCCATATGCCTCTCTCCTCTTTTTGACCATGAATAGTGAGTTTCCCATTTTGCCCTAGATTTTTCACGAAATTACCATTTTGCTCATTTGTCATTTTTTGCTTTGTAGTCCACACCAACTGACTTTACACGATCCGTACATTCATTTTAGTTTCCACTTTTTTTTCTAATTCCATTTCTAACCTTATGAAAAATCGGACTGAAAGTCGGGGTGTAACAAGAACATGCTTAGTATTTTTCAAATTAGTGACTAAGTTTTTATTTTTAATTGTCACGTATAATTTTATTTGTTAAAGAATTGATTGGATATTTTTATTTTTTTAAGAACTTGTGTTGTAATTATTTGTAAATTTTGTTAGATAATTATCTTATATTAAGATATTACGTGGTGATGACAAGTATAAGATTTTTTTAATTAGTTCGGGTCAGGCCTTGAATTTTTGTGGAAGTTTGGGTCGGGGCTCAAACTATACTTCAAGTCGATTTTGGTGGGAAGATAGAGGGAAGTTTGGATTTAGATCAATTCAGATTGAGTCAATTTTTGACCCAACTCAACCTATGCTCAATTCTAGGGTAAGGGTTTTTTGAGCAATCCATTTAATGATGAGTTCTTCATTATTTTCGAACATTTTTTCGAGTTTGGTTTTCAATTACCATTTCTCCCATTCTACTTGGATGTTATGAGTGTGCACGTGTTTAGTCCGTCACAACTTTCTCTGAGTGGTTGGAGAACTGTTGTTTATTGTTTTTGTACATGTCTAAGCAATATGAATGTCCCTAGCATAGAGCTTTTTAGTAACTTTTGCTATCTCTTTAGTCGAGAGCTACCGATTTCGTGAACTTCACTGCTAAGCCCGGTTGGTGTTTGATAGGAGTGAACAAGTTGAATAAAGGGTTCGATCGGCATTATTTTGCTGTAGCGAGAAAATGAGGCTGACTTGGGGTTAAGCTTATCCGATCAAACGAGTGTACTTCGATGAATGATACGTCTTCTTCGCTTATATAAGTAGAAATTTCTAGAAACTCTTGTCGGAGGCTAAGAAGTCTCATTTTTCTCCAACATAGATAGTCCCGATGATCTCATAAAAGATGGGGATTTAAATGATTCTTTTGCTTTTTATGTTAAGCATTTTGGCTTATTGCTTAATCTTTGTGATTGATTATGTTATTATTTTGCAAACAAAATATCTTCACATTAGCCAGTTGTTTTTGAAATACAAAAGAAGGAATTGCAACAAAAAAAGCAAACTTCTCTTCCTATGCCAGTTTCACTTTTAGCATAAAAAACGACGACTAAGGGTACAATCATACAAAAAAAAAGACTATCGATCTTATCATTAGTAATAATTGAAAATACATTCCCCAAGATTGTCTAGATAATGAGGCTCTAATTAGCACTTTACTGTAAAATTTATACACATAGGGTGAGATACAACCTATGTAGGAGGTGTTGCAAGGTGGTTTGTGGGCTTCTAGTATCCCTCAAGGAGAACAACCACAAGTTGTGATGGAGCAAGCTTCGATCGATCTTCCTTCTCTAATGTCTCACATATCTAAGATGTTTGTAAGAGGCTTGGCGATGTGGCCATGTCGTAAAATTTAAACATAGCTCAGTATTTCTTGCACAGCTTGGATTTTCTAGTGGATGCCAATTGGATGACCAAATCCTAGACTTGAAGACAATCACTAATCAAGCGAGAAGTTATATGTTTTAGTGTATATGTCCTTTTGTATCATTTATTTTATTCCCTACATTTACTAAATATTTTTGCACTCTATTTATTTTTAAGGGATATAATTGCTCTAGGTTTTAGGGTCGTTTGCTTTTTAATTTTAATTACAGACTACCTTAGAAGAGGGGAAGGTTAATGAGACTGATCGACTTTTGCATGCAATAAAGGTTGAGTCTAAGCATTTGTAGAGCCATTATGAGGAGATCAAGAGATAGAAGGATTGCCAAGATGACTATATTTTGGTACTCAACATCAAGCTTGATGATGCTTATTCGAAAATCACAATGAAAAACTTCGAGATAACAAAGCTTCAAAAGTAAGTTGTTGAATCAATGCCAATAAGCAAACTCTCACTATAAAGCACAATACGGCACTAAATGCCATGGAAATAGAGATAATTAAAGAGATTAGAGGGTCTCTATTAAACTTCTAGTTGACAAAAAAGTCAAAGCTACAAAAATGTCCTGATCAAGATTTCTCTTCGATTGACAACATAGAGAGGTATCTAATCGAGGTCTCTGTTGAAGGCAATGTTGTCACCAAAGTAGTATTTAGAGAATCCAATCCCTTTGATATTAAAGAATGACATTTTTATTTATTATGCTTTATACTTGATGTATATATTTCTTTGATTAAATAAAAAAAGTTCCATTTCTCTCTGCTTGTGTTTATTCAACACTTTGTTTGTTTCTCAATCATAGTTATGCTTTATTTTTAGTGTTATACTTGTTGTTAATTCATATATGATTGATTGGCCATTTGTGGCGTATTTGCCTTATTCATTCATGCATTAATTTATTTAGGGCATATTTTCTATATTCATTCATGCGTTGTGTTATTTGAGGCATATTTGCCTTATCCATTCATGCATTAATTTATTTGAGGCGTATTTGCCTTATGCATTAAGTTATTTGAGGCATATTTGCCATATTTATTCATGCATTACTTTATTTGAGGGATATTTGCCATATCTATTCATGTATTGCATTATTTGAGGCATATTTGCCTTATCCATTCATGCATTATAAGCATAGTTATTAAAATCGGTCCGATCGAGAATTGGCAGATGATTCGGCCTGGTTTAGAGGTAAAAGCCGAAATCACTAAAAACCAGATTAAACCAGGAAAAAACCTAGTTGAATTGGGAACCGGAACCCAAAAAAGGGATTGAACCAAAAATTTAACAATTTTAGATTCTTTTGTTTTACATTATTTTAGACTTATAATTTTTTTTAGTATTTTTTAAGTTATTTTTATGATTTAAAAGCAAATTGAGAATATTAATAATAAAATTATTCACTTAATTATATTTTAATTGATCAATAATTAAATCATTTTAAGTATAACTATTTTAATAAATTTGTTTAATTAAAAAATCATAAAAAAAACTATATTAAATAGAGTAAAAACATATTAATTTTTTCATTAAATTGTTTTCTAAATTTTATCATATAAATAAATTCTAATACTTCAACTTTATAGTAATTTATTATATTATTGTTGTTAATTTATTTTTATATATAATAATTATTTACTTATTTTATTATTTTTATACAATTTATTTAATATGATATTGCTCATATTATGATATTAATTTTTTTTATAAATGATTTTGTTTAAAAAATAAAAAATTTGGTCCGATCTCTAGTCTGGCTCTAATAACATTGATTGTAAGTGAGAAAGTGATTTTGACTGCGAACAACAACTTGCCTTTCTCATTCAAGACAAAGGACTTTTTTATTACATGATGCTTAATCGGGTATTATGTGGATTACTTTATATTTTCAACATTCCATGCTCTCGGCAACTCTATGCCATTGGTTGACTTTAGTCTATAAGCGCTAGGGTTGAGGACTTTGGATATGTCTTAAGGCTTTTCCCAGTTAGGCATGGTTTACCAATTCTAGCATTTCTTGACCTGATTTTGGCTTTCCTAATGACTAGGTCACCTATATCAAACTTCCTAGCCTTCATATGTTGTTTGTAGGTTGCAGTTCATATCTGTGCATTTTTTTTCTTCCTTTAATTAAATCAAGCTCTTGCTGCCTTTCGGCTTCATTGTCTTTGTCATCAAATGATTTTTCCCTGTAAGAGGCAAGACCTAAGACAACTTTACAGCCGAAGGTGAAGGAGTATGACATCTCACTAATGGATTTTTAATTTAGTATGTCCATACTATGTTGCTGAGCTTTTTAGTCTAGTTGCCTTTTGCTTCTTTAACTAATTTCTTTAACCTTTCTAAAAGCATCTAGTTCAACATTTCAGTCATCCCATTAGTTTGAGGGTATGTGACTAATATGAATTAGAGTTGTATTTTGAGGCCTTGGTAAAATTCTCTATAGAAGGAGTAGTCAAATTACTTTTTGGTATTTGTTTTAAAGACTCTTGGCAATCCAAAATGATAGATTACACTCTTCTAGAGGAAATCTTACACTCTTGCTAATGTAATAGCCACATTTGGCTTTGCTTCTATCCATTTAGTGAAATGTTCTATTGTGACTATTGAAAATTTTTGCAGTTTTTTACCCGAGGTGAAGGGGCTTAAGATATAAAGTCCCTATTAGTCGAATGGCCATGATATACTGTTCAACTGCTATTTGGCTCCTGGTTTTCTAATAATTCTACCATGAATTTGACATTAGATGCACTATCTCTTTTGCATCTTTCAATACTATTGGCCAATAGTATTTTGTTTGAAATACTTTCTTGCTTATAACTTTGCTTCTTTCATGGGCACTGCATATTCCTTCATAAATCTCTTTAAAGATATAGATTCTTTTTTCAAGAGTTGTCCACTTCAACCATGGGTGGGTTGCTGACTTTTTATACAACTATTTTATCTATTATAAAATAGTCGAGGGACTTCCTCATAATCTTTGTTACATCAAGTTCCACTTCTAGGAGACTAACCAATTGGATATACTCCATCAGTGAGCTCATACATGTGCCATTTTTGTGCAGCTATATTACTACTGCTTCAAACGTAAGGGTACTGCTTTTTTCAACTTCCATTTGTATTTTTATGAAGTTGTCGAAGGCAGTTGTCTTTGCTAAAAGATCCGCTTAGCCATTGTTAGTGCAAGGATTCTTTATATTCTTTATGCAGTTTTATTGTCTTTAAGCTCTTTTAGCAAGGTTTTTGCTTTTTCCAAATTCTTTATCATGCTCACCTCATTTGCTTCAAAATTTCCTTAAACTTGGCTCATCATGCTGGAAGTCACTTTTTATGACTAAGGACCGTGGTCTGATTTGTTAGACCAATCTTAGTCTAGCGATTAAAGCCTTATATTCTATAGCATTATTAGATGTTTTAAAGTTCATTCTTAGTACGTATTCTATGCTGAGGTTTAGGGGCATTTAATGTATATTCCTACACGTGTTACCTAGTCATTTGAAGCACCATCCATGTTTAGCTCCCACTCGCTTAGCTCCAATTATACGTTTGGAATTTTTCTAAGTGATTTTTGCAACAAAGTCTACGAGGACTTGTGCTTTTAAAGAGGTATATAGCTCAAAAAGCACATCATTAGGGCATTTTTCTATTAACATCGGGTTTGTGCAAGAATTTTTTTGATTGGTGTATCTGTTCAAACAACTAATTTTTGTGATTAAAAATAATGATATAACTTTTTAATACTTATCATTAGTGTTATCAACAAGTGTTCAACTTAATTCTTCTTCAATTTTGATCCCTTCAACACTCGGCAGACTTAACAAATGGTTTTTGTTATCTTCTTCCTCTCTAACTAGGATTGGCTCTATAATCTCGCCTATAGTAGAAAGGTATATATATAAAGTTTCACACTCGATCAGCCTACTGAGTAGTGAAGGTTACATGAGGATTGCTTTGATTTTAAAAGCCTTCCTAGCATTTGACGTCCTATGGAAATTGCTAATTTTTTATAACTTTTTGAAAAAAGGAAGGCATATTTGGGTTGAACGGGATTTGAACTTTCCTAGGGCTGTTACTCTTCCATTGAGCTTATGCACATCATTCAAGCTTCTAGGTGGCTGCATGTCTAAAATGGCTTATATTTTCTCCACTTTTATTCTTCTTTGAGACACCATAAACCCAATGAATTTTCCCGATTGTACACAACATATGCATTTCTCTAAATTCAACTTCATTTGATACTTATTCAAAGTATCAAAAATTTTTGCTAAGTCATTGCATGTTCCTCAGTGCTTTAGTTTTTAACAATCATATCATCATTGTAAACTTTGGTTGAATGGCTAATGTCATCTTGGAACATTTTATTAACTAATCTCTAGTAAGTCGCCCTTGCATTTTTAAGGCTTAGTGGCATTACATTGTAGCAAAAGGTTCCTTCATGGGAGAAGAAGCTTGTTTTCTCCTAGTCGCGATCGAATATAAAAATTTGGTGATATCTAAAATTGGCATCTAAGAAGGAATAAATCTCATATCCTGTTGTGGTATCCACTAACTAATCTATATAAGGAAGGGGATAGCTATACTTTAGACATTCCTAATTCAAATTTGTGAAATATACACATGCACTTTTGAGGAAGAATACTTCTTTAATTAATCCAGTTGACATACATTACAAGAAAGTTGCAAATTAGCAAAGGAAAAATCTCTCGCAAAAATGAAAAAATTCCTCGCTAAAAAAATTTAGCAAAGAAATTGCGAGAGAGAAAAAGTCGTCCCAGTTTAGAACGTTGCAGATATTTTGTGAGGACAAGTTCCCTTGCAAATATTTAACGAGAGAATAGCAAGGGAAAATCTCTTGCCAATTACTAAGGGACAACTTTCCCTTGCTATCTCTAACTCACATCTTTTGATGGAGTGTGACACATTTGAAAGGGAATTTCCCTTGCAAAATATAAGCCATTATAAACATGATCTCTCGTAATCTTTCTTTTATTTGCAAGAGATTTTGCGAGGGATTTTCTTTTGCAGAATTGATGTTCTTGCAAATCCTTTGCTATCTTTCTCATATTT
>CANXYI011957976.1:0-11026 GCA_948208565.1 Hura crepitans
TTCAAGTTCCTTTTTCAACCATTTCCTAACCTTAAATGACATCCCAAATTCCATACATTCATACCTTATTATTTATGCATATTCACCTAATACATGCCAAATACACATTACACAAATCATGCCAAAAATGCCATGCTAATCACACATACATGCCATGCCATACCTTACCATTCATGCCAAAATTTTCCTTGCATACCTCTCAGCCAATGCTTCCTAATGGCAATGTACATGCTTTTCTCTATATTCAAGCACAAATACACATATCATAAAATCATTCAAGCATGCTTATACACACACAATGCAATTATCATGCATACTAAGCCATGGTATCCCTTGTATATGCCGTGACCACACTAAGCACACACATATACAAGCCTTGTTCATCAAATTCATCACCTACACCTATAATGTCATCAATAATAAGCCAAGTTGCAAACAATATGCCATGAAAAGTTGCCACACACCTACCCTACATACTAAGATAACCTTTTGACCAATTAAGGCTTAACATTAACACTTTTATTTTTTCACCACACACATGCACAATCCATGCGTTTCCATATCAGACACCTTAGAAATCATGCCAATCTCACCTTAATCAAGCCATACACACACAACACACATCACTCACACCTCTCAGCCAAAGGAGGATATACCCCTTCCATTCATTCTTTTTCATCAAATCACCATTCCAAGCATTCATTCTATACATAATTAGCATAATCACATGTCTATTTCACAATTACATACCCTTTAACCATGAATTCCTTAACTTTTATACAAGGTTTCTACATCTTTTACACATGAAATCTAATGTACATGGTTCCAATGCCTTAAATTCTCATACCTCTTCAATAAAGAGGACTTCTACCACACCTCAAGCTTGCAAAGGGCCTAGTTACACCTTACATTACCTTACACTCGATACATATCTCCTTCCATTTAAAAATTCATAAAAAATTCAATAAGGCCCCAAATGCAAATCTAAGAGTGGTAAAATCCTCTAGAAAATAAATTAAAAAGGGAGGAAACACTTACACACCAAGAGTTGGTTTCCAAGAACCCTTTTATGTACACTTGAATGTTCTTGAATTTCCTTGAGCATTATGGACTTCTATAGCCTTCAATCCCTTTAAGAATCAATTCACAACTCATTAAGAGGATTTTTGGTGGCAATTAGGGATTGCTTTAGCTTTGAGAAGCCATGAAAATGGTGGGAGAGAGGGGAAAATGATGTTGGGAGGAAAGGAAGGAGGAAAAAGGAAAATGGGTGAGTGGTAGGTTGAGATGCCAAGTGGTCATCTAGGTGGAAACAAAAGGGTTTTTATAGTGGCTAAGGAGGTATTAGTGGGCCACATGCCACCCGAGCATCCTAAAATTGTTTAGTTTTGATAGAAAATTAGAGGAATTTTTAAAAATCACTCACACCTCTAAAAATCATTATGTTTATTTTAAAAATCCTAGATTGGTCTCATTTAGAGCCTTATAAAATTTCAAGAACAAATTCCCTCAACATGATAGTTAACCAACCGCCTCAATTTGCATATGAAACCGAAAATAAAGGTAAAGTTTCAAACGATCTCGAAATTCAAAAATTCCTTCATTAATGGACTTAGAGGAAATTTTAATCTTTAGGGTATGGTATTTTCAAGTTTGTCTAGCACATGTTGAGTTAGTCCTCGCCTGAATCCATTTAAGCCTATGACACACTAAATTACAACCTAAAATAATTTATTAATTATGTTGAATCTTTAAATTAAGCCATTTTCATCATTTACAGGCCCCTTAAAGTTGCATGACTAGTACACCCCACCTCGGCCCTTATAAAGGTGACACGGTTCTATGGCACACTTTTTGACCCTTAGAAGTATTATTCACAGAGCCTTGACTTACGACATTACGCATGTTATGGCATAACGAAGCATCTTGCTATGTATACTTTTTGTTCAAAGTAAAAGCTTTGGTGTTAAAGTATTTTATTACATATTTAACTTATTAGTGATCCCAAGCCTAAGGATACTTGCACCACTAATATGATGAGATACATTTACTGACATTAATTAAGTATCTAGGTTAAGATCTCATAGTGGTTCTTTGATGTACTTACTTCCCAAGTAATCATCCACATGTTAACTTTAACCATCTTTATGCTCACTTCTTGTTAGAACTACTACTTGATCCAATCAAGAAGTATAATATGTGATAATTTATCTACATTAACAATATCTCATGTTATTAATGTTATGTTTAAGAATATTAAGGTATATCACATTTTCTTGCAAAAAGAATCTCACATCATGAATAGTTAAAGATTTCCTCTGTATTGTGATTTCATGCCAATGACTTTATAACATGGTTTAAGGCATTGCAAATAATTTTAAGGAATATATAAAAGTACCATGATATAAAAAGAAATGCCTTTGTACTTTAATTGATGAGGTTTAAATGTATGAATATAACCTTATTACATGTGCTCTAGGGCATACATCTAACAATCTCCCTTTTACACTGAAGCCAATCACCCATTTAATTAATGCCTATGGCATTTACATGTTGACCTAACTTCCCTTATGATAATGCCTTCATGAGAAGACTAGTAGTGTTCTAATCTATAGGGACCCATTCAATCTTTATATCCTATCTATTGATGATCTGCTTGATTAGATTCTAGCATCAAAGGACATGTTTGGATCTCTAGTGAGACCGTGGTTAATAAGCTTGTGCAATAGCCCTATTGTTATCGCAATACAAAGTATTGGATTAATAAGGCTTGGAACCACTCCTACATAAGAAATAAACTTCTTGCTCTAAATGGCTTTTTTAGCTACATCGAAAGTTGCTATATACTTGGCTTTGATGGTAGAGTCCATAATCATATCCTATTTAGAATTCTTTAAAACAACTACTTCTCCACACATAAAGTACCTATATCTATATTGAGATTTATAATCATCCTTATCGTATTAAAAGTGGGCATCAGTATACCCACTATCCTATAGATCTCTTTCTCCACATACCAATAATAAATACTTAGTCATTATTAAGTAATTAAGGATATTCTTTATAGTCACCCAATTTTCCACTCCATAATTAGATTGGAATCTTCTTATGACACTCAATGTAAATGATACATTAGGTTTTGTACATAACCTAGCATACATGATATATCTTATATTCGAAACATATAGAATCTTTCTCATATGCTATTTCTCCTCTTGTGTCTTAGGAGACATAGATTTAGAAAGGTGTTTCACATGTAATACAAAACATAACCCTTCTTAAAGAGATCCATCCAAAAGCTCTTTAGTATTTTATCTATATAGATAGACTATGCAATGCCATGCAACCTTTTAGTTTTATCTCTATAGATCTTAATCCTAAAGTTATATGCCACTTCTCTAAGGTCATTCATGGAAAATTATTTACCTAATTAAATCTTGACTAACTAAAAGATAGAGACATCATTCCCTTTCAATAGTATGTCATCTACATATAACATGAGGAAAATAATTACACTCTTACTAACCTTCTTGTAGACATATGGTTCATCTATGTTTTGTCAGAAACCAAAATCTTTGATTGTTTTATAAAAATAGATGTTCCAGCTCCTTAAAGCTTACATCAATCCATAAATGAGTCATTAAAGCTTAAAAACATGATTACCACCTATATATGTGAAACCTTCAGTTAGTGTCATTTACACATCCATAAAGAACTTTCCATTAAGGAAAGCTATCTTTATATCCATTTGCCAAATCACATAATCATATTAAGTAGCTATGGCAAGTAGAATCTAAATGGATTTAAGCATCGCAATTAGAAAAAATGTCTCATTAAAGTCATTTCTTTATCTTGGACAATAGCCTTTTGCTCCTAACCAAGACTTATAAGTAATCAAATTACCTTCTATGTCGGTCTTCTTTTTAGATACCCTTTGCACCCAATGGTTTTTATCCCTTCAGGAGGATCAACCAAGTTATATACCTAGTTATCATACATGGAATCCATTTTAGATTTCATAGCCTTAAGTCATAAGTATGATTCTAAATTCTTCAAAACCTCCCCATATGTTATAGTCTCATGGTTTGCCACTATAGTCACCTCTTTTTCTTGGTCCATAAGAAATCCATATCTCTATGCAATAATCCTAACCCTTGTAGATCATCTAAGGACTTGTGTTTCCATAGGGTTTTTTATTATCTCATTACTATGACTAATAAAATTTAGATTAGCCAATTGATGTGCTTCTATTTGTGAATCTTAAAGTTTATCAAGTTCAATTTTACTCTTACTATCTTTTATGAGAACCTCTTTCTCTAAAAAGACTATATGCTTTGAAATAAACACCTTTTATTCCAAAGGATCATAGAAGTAGCATACATATGTATCCTTCAAATACACCACAAATAAGCACCTATTAGATTTAGCTTCTAGTTTATCTAACATTATTCTCTTCACATATGTAGGGCATCCCCATACCTTGATATGTGAAGGGATAGTGTTTATATTATACCATACCTTATATGTTGTAACACCAACTGACATTAATAGAACTCTACTTAAAATAAAAATAATAGCTTTTAGTGCTTACCACCAAAAGGACTTTAGCAACAGCTTCCTATTATGTTTTTATGTATAAGGAGTCTATTGAGATAAAATGCCATTGTCTTTTTTATTACCCTAGAATTCTTAACTCAAGTATTCATAACCTCGATCAGATTAAAGAGTTTTAACACTCTAAGTAAGATGTTTCTCAACCTTATTTCTAAATTCTTTGAACATTTTAAATACTTCAGACTTGTAATTCATCAAGTACAAATAACCATATCATGAGTAGTCATTAATAAAGGTAATGAAGTGCAGGAAACCTTTATGTGCTTGTGTTGTCATTAGGCTATACACATCTATATGTATGACTTCCAATAACTCATTTGCGTGCTCACCTTTTAAAGTAAAGGTAACTTTGTCATCTTCCCTAATAAACAACACTGCCATATATCATAATAATCATAATCAAATGATTCTAAGCTACAATATTTATGTAACTTAGTCATGCATGTCTCATTTATGTGGCCAAGATGAAAATGGCATAAATAAGATGGTTATAGGTTATCTGACTTGAGTCTCTTGGTATTAACATTATATATTTCCTTTCCTTTATCCAAAACATAAATTCCATTTTGTATTGTGCCTAAAAGATAAAAGTCATTATCCAAGTAAATAAAACAATCCTTGTTCTTTTTAGTGAAAACATAAAAACCTTGTTCAATATTTGAAGAAATTGATATAATCATTTTAGATAATGAAAGAACCTCATGACAATTGTTCAAAATTAATACAAATCTAGAAGGCAAATGAAGATGATATATCCTTTCAACTAATGCAGCAACCCTTGCTCTATTTGCTATGTATGAGTTCACATTTCACTTTTCCACCTTTGTACTACTATTTAGTCCTTGCAAAATGAAACAAGTTGAGAACAACATCCAGTATCAAATACCCATGGTTTGTTATCAACTATAGTAAAGTATTAATTTCAATTATATTAATAAATAAAGTAAAAGCAACTTCTTGCTTTTTTTATATGAGACTCTAAGTAAGCCTTGTACTTGCACCTCTAATGCTTATTCTTTCTACATTAGAAGCACATGCCTTCTGCAGCTGTCTTCTTTCTAATAGTTAAGAGACAATAATAGCTTATTTTTCCTTTTTCTTAGCAAGCCTACAAGTGGTACCAGTTATCCTTTTCTTATTCTTATTCTTCTTCTTATCCTTAGAAGTAGATAAACTAACAACCATGACCACTTTGGAGTTTTATTTTTTAACCACATCCTCAGCAGTCTTGAGCTTATTGATCAACTCAGAGATTGTTGTTGTGATCTTGTTCATATGATAGTTTACCATAAAACTTTTACAACTATTAGGTAAACTTTGTAGAATCAAACCTATACTTAAATTTACATCCATCAAAAATCTAAAATTTGATAAATGCTCTATTTACCTATTCATCTTTACCTCATGTTTGGTGGTTGAAGTTCTTTTAACAATTCTGCACCTAAATTGGGGCTTTGAGATCTCATACCTCTCGATCCTACATTAATCCTTAAAAAACTCTTTGAGTTGAAGTAAATTGTAAGAGCATCCTTATGTTCATGCTATTTCTATGTCTTAAGAGACATAGATGCTAGCATAATGCATGAAGCAACATCCACGTCCTCCATGTCCTTTAGATATGCTTATTACACATTAGAAAAGCATCATTAGTAGGGATGGTGGGTATTATTATTATCTTCTCAATTACAAAGGTTAGCTTTTCACTCCTTAAAATAATTTAAGGTAATCTATGTAATTAGAATCAATAAGCTTATTGGCCTTATGTATAGATTGCAAGTTTAAATTGGAAGACAATGTGATAGTGATGCTTCATATGAAGAATGATAGCATTTTAGAGTATGACCCTGTATATGTATACAACAATTTTATGGCCTTTAAAAATCATGCATTACTCACACTATTTTATTATGAAGCAATAGCCCTTACTAATTGATTTAGGAAAGCCCATTAGAAGCTTTTTTAGTGGGTTAGTAACCATTTTGGTTAGGATCAAAACCTTGAGTATACTCAACAAGCCCAATAGTTAACTAAATGGTACACATTATATGCAAATTACATCATATACAACTATTGATTGTTATATCATCAACACTTGATATATGTGCATCACATAAATGTTTCCGCAATCCTGCATTATAATTATTAGCCTTGAGTATTCTCAATAAATTAATAATAATGGATAAACAGACTTATTAATATGATTTAAAGATATCCAATATAACATAGACTTTAGTACGCTCAACAACACTTTACTAAAGAGAACTTTAGTTTAACTCATATTACTAGAAAGCTTGCAAGTCTTATATTATTGAGGGATTTCTACCATTTAAGTCTCGTCATTCATGGTTGTTCTATGCTTTCATATACATATGCATATTTAATCATATTGAATCAAGTATTCATATTTAATGACATTAAATATATACCACCTACTTATGGGCTTTTACTACATTTATTTCCTAAGATAAGGAAATCAATTAGGCCAAAACTTAGGTAGTATGTATAAACCAAAAAAAATTAAGAACTCTTCTAACTATTTCGTCTTGGACCTCCTTGGTAGACCTTTTTCTCCATTTTGCTCCTTGCATTTCTTCCCCCTATTCTAACCATAAGTAATCTAATTGCATTATATATAATTGAAAGTACCTCACATTACATGTGAGGAGAATTAGATAAAAAGAGAAGTAAAAAGAGAAATCAAAGAAAAGGTTGACACGCAGGACCAATTTTCTAAGGAAAAATCCATGTAATGCAAATCAATCATATTGGTTTTAAGCCCATAACTAGTCATCATGCCAAACATACACCTTTAATAGGCATATCTAATGCATCACATGTGCCAAATATTTAAAAGATTGATTACAGTTAATTCTAAGAATTAAAACACTTATAAAACTTGCTTCCATTTATTCTTTTGATCGATCACATTTTCTTCCTTAAACATGGAAAATCAAACACATTGATAATGAAATTTTATTTTAATTAATTCCATTAAAAATAATTGAATCATATTTCTATGTTTATTTAATTCCAAACATTCTAGAATTAAAATGATAAAAAAATACATAAAGCAAGAAAATTAAATTCCATTTATGCATGTAAGAGAATATGGCATAGAGGATTTGATCATATCCTAATCTCAATTTGATGACACTTATTGTAATTAGATCAGAAAATATCATAATCTTCATAATTAATTTAAAATCCCAATCACATTAGAAAAATAAATTAAGTTAGGATTATAATCAAATCTCCACAAGAAAATAATTTTAAGTAGAAATTTGGACCAACATGTCTTTATCAACATAAATTAAAAAATTGACAAAACAAATCAACAATTGATTGATAAATGTTATACATTTCTATAATTACAAAATCCAATCACATTGAATTTTATTTAATTAAAAATTTTCTGATAGTTGATCACAAGAATCAAATTTGAGTGGATCGTAGAACTATTTGTGACTTGAACTATGGAAATTAATCCAAACCACTTGGGATTACTCTTAATAGCCATTAAAAGATTTTTGAATCAGTAATGATCAATTTTATCTAAAAATTTTACCACTTTGAGTTGTTAAACTCATGGCAAACAGAAGAGACAAAATTGAGCTTTAACTAAAAAAAAAAGTGATAATCTTGGCCCTCAAGCAAGTTAATCAATCCAATTAATTAACTTGCCTGAATGTCAACGATTTGTGAAAGATTTTTACTAGTTGGAAACATTTAATTAACATAAATATATCACATATCTTTGATATATTAATTCTAGAAATATTATAAATAAATTAAATCAATAAACAAATCATATGAACTTAATCAGGTAAAAATGATTTTAACTATAAAGTTCAGTTTAATCGTTTTCTAAAAATTTTAGTTTTAACTTTTATGTGCATATGACCTAAATGAAAATCACATTTTAATTCATCATATTTCAAATCAAATAATTCAAAAATTAGTGTAACCAAAATTTGAACACAAATTAAATTTTACACATCTCCCTCTATGCATAGATCCTCATACTTATGAGAGAGCTTTCTCCCTTTAATTATATTGTTCAATAATGCATAATAACAAAAAAATTGACTTTCATTTGTGAAATTCATATTTAATCATATTAAAAGATAAATTTGAACATTAAAAATCATATCAAAACATTCAAAATGTGCCAAATTACATAATGTCTAATATTATGTATACCAACCATAAATACAATTTTCACTTATTTTAAAACATATATGAACTTGGCTCTGATATCATTGTTGGTTTTTCTTGATCAAACATAGAAAAAAGTTTAAAATTTTTAGAAAAACTAGCAATGGTTATAGGCCTTAGTAATTTAAAATTTGACACATAAAATGATATATTATCTATATTCGATTATTTACCATTTAGTGATGACAGTTGATTCTTTCCTAATGCCTTTCACATCAGTTGTCACAAACCATTGTGATCCTCATTGAGAACACCTAAAGGGTAATCCACACAAGATGTAATCATGAGAAGATCACATAGTGTGACACCTTTTACTTGATATTTTATCAAACTCAAATAGGAGATGATGCATAGGTACTTTATCTTGTTAACAACCTACAAACTCATTATCTTATTAAAATCCTTCTTAAAATATAAGATGCATCAACCATACATTGCAAACATACCTAAGCTTACTTTACTAAGCATATGAACCCTCTTATCCAATTAATTATGGTATCCTTTTTAACAATAATTCAGCAGCATAATCTCTCTCTAGAGTAAAAACCAAAAATTTTGGACCTATAAGAAAATGCACTTATATATAATTCCAATCTCAATTTATCATCATAAGATCATTTTAGTCTACCATAGATGCATAACATCCACTCAAATAATAAGGTATCATTAATATCTCATCACATGCAAAGCATACATTACAAATAAATATACATACATTAAAATATGTTTATACAATTCACAATTATAGATTACAAAACTTTGGTCAAGCCCATCTAATACCTATACATGAATGCCACTATTTATTATGCACCATATCAAAATATATAGAATATATATGCCTAAATAGGATGGTTGAGCTACTACACTATTATTACAAGGCTAAACAACACAAACTATGTACTACATATGTATCGAGAAAATTGATACATTAAGCATATGCTTAATGGTAAATTCAATTAAATTTACATTATACATATATGAAAATGCATTAAATGAACTCACAATTCATACGAAGCACATTCAATCAAGGAATACATATAGTATTAAGTATTAAAATGTACAATCCATACTTAGTCATACATACTTTATTTGTTATTATTCATAATCTATTACTATTATATTTGTATCATATAAAGTTCCACATTTAATTAACCAAAATTAAAAAATTTGTAGCATCTTCAAATGTAGCTATCTTAGTATAAATGAACACATTTTTCTCTAATTGCTTAAACCTTTGGCCCAAAGATGGGAGATTATATCCCAAATGCTAGATAATAGGATCTAAAGGTCCACGAGGGCATCATTTTATCCCTCGAAGGCCGTACCCATCATATAACATCACATGATCAATGTGCAAGGATTCTTATCCAGAACCTTGATGGTTACGCCCTTCTTAGGAAGGTGTGCAAGGATACACATTCTAGACCTCAAAAGCTACACCTATCATAATATAACATGAACATAGCATAACATGTATGCAATGGCCCTCATTGACCACACTAGTGGCTGCACCCACATTAACATATCAATTGTATAAAGTGTTTAAGGGTTCTCATCAAGAACCTTGATCATCACACCTGTCATGATCATGGGACGCTCTAGTGCCCAAGCAGCTGCTAAGTCCCTAGTTCATAGGTCACCCTTTTAGACATATGCTTTAAAGCTCAAGTAAGAGGGTAGTATTCATGTATTTAAATTTTATGAAATCATACTATAAGAAATTTCTCTTTGTATCATTATAATTTTATATATTACTTATAATTGTTTGCAATTTCTTAAACCATGTTCTAAAGTCCCTAGTATATAATCATAGTGTAGAGGAAATCATGAAGTGTTCATGATGTGAGATTCTTATTGCATGCAAATGTGATATACCTAAATATCCATGTTTATAGTATTAACAAGATGGGACATTGTTAATGCAAAAAAGATCAGCACATGTTATACATCATGATTGGATTAGGTAGTAGTTCTCATAAGCTATAAGCATAGAGATGCTAGAGTTAACATGTGGATGCTTATTTAGGAAGTAAGTACATCAGAAACCCATCATAAGACCTTCACATGGATACTTAATTTATGTTAATGAAAGCATCTCATCGTATCAATAGTGCAAGTATACATAATGAGGTGCTTGGGTATGGCATAACATATTTAAAGATATAGTAGTAATCAACAAAGGATTTATCACCCCAGA
>CANXYI011958034.1:0-10437 GCA_948208565.1 Hura crepitans
TTTTCTTTATTGTGACTTTTATTAAGAAAAATCAAAACCTATTTTATGAATAAAACACCAATTAATTAAATAAAAATATTTTGGTTATTTTTCTATTCGCGTGAAAAATCAATTTTCTAATTATTATAACATTCACGGAATATATAGGGAAATAATTCGAAAAATATAATATATGGAAATTACCTAAAATACAACCTTACTGAATAAATAATAAAAAATTAAAATTACATTTTAGGACACCTGAAATACAATCTAACAAAAAAAGGCAATAATAAAAGAAATCAACAGAAAAATACACAGAATGCAGAATAAAATAGACATAAGAAATTAATGGGTCGTTAAAAGATTACTTCACCAGGATGTAATACGGTGGCTGAAAATTTAATAATCAGATCTCAAATAATCAAACAACTCACATCACAACAACAGAAAAAATATATTAGTATTCAAATCAGAAATAGATAGGCAGATAGAAATAAAATAAAAATGAACAATCACAAAAATATAAAAATATTGCACAAATAAATTATCACATCTAACTAGTAGATGGATAAAGCCAAAAGAAAAATGAAAGCAGTAAAAATGACAAAAATAGCGAAGCAAAAATAGATAGATAGACAGAAATAAAATAAAAATGGGCAGTCACAAATATAAAAAATATTGCACAAATAAATTATCACATCTAACTGGTAGATGGATAAAGAAAAAAAAGATAAAAGTAGTAAAAATGACAAATAATATCTTTAGATGCGAAGCAAAAATAGAAGGACAAATAGAAATAAAATAAAAATAGACAGTCGCACAAATGTAAAAATATTGCCCAAATAAATTATCACATCTAACTGGTAGATAGATAAAATGAAAAGAAAAATGAAAATAGTAGAAAATTGGGTCAGTTTACACACCAAGTATATTTGCCTTCAGAAAAGATCTCGATCAGATTGAAAAACCATGCTTGAATCTTTAGAAAATCCTAAAAAATGGTGTTGAAAGAGTGTTTTTTGCCTTTTTGGTGTATTTTCTCCCTCTAGAAATTTTTTCTCTCTTTAAAATGACTAACCTTGATAAGGAAAAACATGTTTGGCTTTTATACACATTTTCCCGAGGTTGGAAATGGGCATTTTGAATGTAGACGACTGTTTTCATCTCAAAATGGCTAAAATAGTTGTTTTCGAGAGCAAAATGGCCGTTTTCGCAAGCAAAATAGCCGTTTTGGTGAAAACAAACAAAATAGGAATTTTGGTGACAAAAATGGCCATTTTTGCCGTTTTGGGCCTAGAACGGCTGTTTGCTTTGCGAAAATGGCCCGTTTTGAGACAAAATGGTTAGAATGACCATTTTGGTCCTTAAAATAGCCGTTTTGGCTGTTTCAGGCCCAAAACGGCCGTTCCATTCTTGAAAATGGCATATTCTTCCAAAAATAGTCATTTTGACTTGGAAATTGGCCCCAACACTCAACCCACCATAGACACCCATTTTTCTCACATTTCGAGTCGCACCGCAAGATTTTTCTGATCGGGCAAGGACTGAAAGGAAAATTTTTAAAGAAAACTTTGAGATCTTTAAATTGGATGTTAAAACCTTATTTACTAAGATTTTTGTCCATTTCATCATCATTAGGCAAACCGAACATAAGAGCCCCAAAAACCTAGTGCTTACAGTTGCCCCTAACTTTAGGGAGGCAACCACAAAGTGTGTAAGGTGACCCCAAGTTTGAAAATGAAAGAGACATATACCTTATTGGGCGACCCCTTTAAAGGTGTTTTGAAGTTGAGTCATTGCAACTGAAGTTGATGGGATCCGGGCAGTGTTGGAGACGTTGCACTCGAAGTTGACTTTGCTACTTTAGATAGTGCTAAAGACATTGCATTTAAAGTTAGCTTAGCTCAGGCAGTGCTTGAGACATTGCCTAAAGTTGACTTAGCTCAGGTAGTGCTACAAGATATTGCACCTGAACTCAGGCAATACTACAAGACATTACACCTGAAGTTGATTTGATTTAGGCAATGCTGCGAGACATTGCACTTAAACTCGGGTAGTGCTGTAAGATATTGCACTCAAAGTTGATTTGGTTTAGGTAGTGCTATGAGACAATACACCTGAACTAGGGTAGTGTTGCAAGATATTACACTTGAAGTTGGTTTTGTTTAGGTAGTGCTGCGAGACATTGCACTCGAACTCAGGCAGTGCTGCAACATGTTACACCCGAAGATAATTTGGTTTAAGTAGTGCTACGAGACATTGCACTTAAACTTAGGTAGTACTGGAAGACATTACATTCGAAGATGATTTTGCTGCTTCAAATAGTGTTGGAGACATTGCATCTGAAGTTAACTTTTAGAAATGTTTGTTGTTAATGAGTTGCCACTCTTGCCCTTTGCAACTGAGCAAACGGTGTTAAGCTAATGTTAGTGCATTTGTGACGTTGCATAGCAGATTCGGCTTGCCCCCTAAAGTTGACTCTTAAAAAGATTTATTGTCAATGAGTTACCACTCTTACCCCTTGCAACTGAGCAAATGGTGCTAGGTTGATGTTAGAGCATTTGTGATGTTGCTTAAAAAATTTAGCCTACCCCTTGTGTAGAAAAAGGAGGTAAAATGTGTTAGTTATTAGAGGTCATTTGTAACATGGATGTGTGTTGTGTGTGAGTGCACTTTTGAATTCATGTCATAGCTTTATTATGTGAAAAAGTTTTTTTTTAATCATCTTGAAGACTGGCCCATAAATGATTTTTTCATAAGCAGTCTACTTCTCCAAGCATAGTCTTTTAGTGTCCTAATCCTACTATGTACAATGATAGATTAAAAAGAGATATAAGGAGAGCTAAAGCTCAAGTAGATGTCTTGAGGCATGGAGTGGCTGAATCTCAATTTCAACTAAATATAATGATATGTGCCATGCAAGTATCTTTGATCCTTATGTCTAAATCTCATTACTGTATTGCTACCACTACTAGCTCAACCTTGGTATGGCTTTTCAATGATTTGCTAAATCTCATGCAAAGATAGTTCCTGTTGATAAAGGTGATAGTAGAGAGGCATGTGAAGTGCTCAGCTTCCTAACAGTTGAGCTAGTTAAAAACTACCCCGTGCTTGATCTTAGGTTTAGGCTTTCTTTATTGGCATCTTAATGTCATTTGTAGTTTGAGAATTGATCTTGGATATATCTCTTCTATAATCTGCTTTGCTTCCTTTTTATCAAAATGACACACTTTTGTCTTCATGTGCCATCAAATTTAGAGGGTTGCTTCTAAGAGCTAATTTGTTTCGATGTGGACCAAAAGCATATGCATGCTGTATGTATGTTCAATGAATCTCTATTTAGAAATGCTTATGCAAATACAAATGTCTGTAATATGCATTTATGCTTAAGATGAATATTGAATGCATGATTTAGATGTGAGTATTTAATACATGGAAGGGTGAGCATGTGGATAGGTATACCTACTTCTATGAAGAATGAATGAATGATAGGCCCTTATAAATGTATACATGTATGCACAAGCTTAATACATGTGTGACCGTGCATGTTTGCAACCATGAATCCTTCTTTATATAGTGCATATGCAAGTATGTGTTATTTATACAATGTAAACATGCTTGTGATGCATATGAGATAATCCTAATTCCTTCACAAATATAAGGATGATTACTTAAGCTCTTCGCTTTGTTTTTTTACTACATGCATATTTGTACGATGTAAATAATTATATGCAATCATGTATGATAAACATTGAATATGAGCCTTTGTAACTAAATGCATAAGTCAAATGTATGGATGAAAGGGTAGGTACACATTAGGGCATGAGCAAAATGTAAATGCATGAACTAGTGATGATAAAATATTTGTGCATATATGAATGAACTAACACTAATGTCCAAATATATGAATGGTGATGATGAAAAATGCATGTTTGTGTATGTCTCATGTTAGAAGGTGAATGAATGATGCATGTGTCAAATGTTCCTATCTGATATGCTGGATAAAGAGATGATAATGATAAATGTACTATACCTTTCTTGATAGATGTGTTTACAAATGCATTTTTGAGTACAAAAAATTTTCTTCGAGCTCAGTCTTTCCTTGGACTCATTATAGGGAAGAATTGGCTTTCGGTTGTCTTTGGGGAAGGTGTCTATTTTCATTTAAAAGTGAATCAAATTTCTTATCTGAGTGGTATAAGATTTTATGGTTGCCAAGAATCAAGGTAGACATTTTGTGATTGATCAGTAATGCCCCTACTTCCTTACAGATTACTAAAACTCTTCTCTTTATTATTATTATTATTATTATTATTATTATTATTATTATTATTATTTTATTACTATTTTTTGGGTCTTTTCTTTGTCCTAATTTTTGCCTAACGTGGCCCCTGAAGGAGATTTTCGCATTAACAAGGTGCGGCTTAATTTTTGCCTAATGTGCCTCCTGAAGGAGGTTTTCACACTAACGGGCTATGTGACTTTTGCCTAATGCACCTTTTTGAATGAAGGTTTTCTCACTAGCAGACCTTTTTTTTATTATTTTTTACTACTATTTTTTTTACAAAGCCATATATAAAGATTTCGTGCTTTGATGACCCCATACTAGTATAACTTGTTCTTGCTAAAGATTAAGCCCTCTGTAATCATCATGAAGGTTGGTTGTTTAAAGGAAGGAACCACAGGGTAATCATGTTTGATGAGGTTTAGTCGTATGATAAACAATAAGGTAATAGGATAAAGAAGGGTTATATTGTAGCTTGCTATTTGGCAGCACATAAATGACATTCAATGCAATTAAACTTGGTTTACTTAATCTCAACATTTAAACATCTAGGACCTCATTATGCTAAACTCTTATTATCAACCTACCACTGGCATTTTAATGGTTGAATATTTTCTCTCAATTCCTCTAAATTTTGCCTAGGCCATTTCAAAAGGATTTCAACTTAAAAAGGATCATTATTTTCATTTTATTATTATTTTCATTTTATTTTTCTTTCTTTCTTTCTTTTTTCTTCTTTTCTTTTTTTTTTTCTTAAAGTGTCAACCTATTGATGAATGGGATTGCTGAGCTTCATACATCCTTGATGCAATTAGAGATGACTTAACTTGGAATGAATCTTTGCTTACGACTCTTCACTGTAATCTTTTTGCAATTATTAAATAGAGGTTCTTTGAACTTGTAACATTCTTAAAGGGTTATTCAAGAAATTAGACCCCGCTCTCCTTTTTTTTTATCATAAGACCTTTAAACAAAAGAAAGCCACCAGTCTTAGGCTACCTTTAGGAGTATGAAATGATTATCTTGTGACCCCTCTTTTTATTGTGAAAGTAAAGAATGGCATTTGACTTAACATTAGTGTGAAAAAGAGTTTTTTTGAAGGCTAAGCTAGCATTACCAAATCAAGTCCCCTTTTATGATGATTTTGAGTATTACATCAAGAGTCTAGCCAAGAAAATGATAGACTGCTTTTAGTAGACTTCATATGTGCCATAAGCTTAATTATGAAGCAAATCCTAGGGTATATTTAGCTATGAAGGTTAAATAGAAATCAATCCAAGATAGCATTATGGAAGATCATGGGTAACACAAGGAGAAGGTGTCAGATTTCTTGGACCATTTAGGCTTGGATTTGATAGGATGCTATTGAGATCCTAATGCCATGGGCACTGCTTGTTTACTTGTCTTTTATTTTAATCTTTTGAACCCGTAAGTTCCCTTAATTTAGTAGCTCAATATAGGATAGACTTCTCTTTTCTTTTTTTCTTCTTTTCTCCTTTTTTTTCCTTTTTTTCTTTTTTTTCTTTTTTTCTTTTTTATCTCTCTTCTCTTTTATCAAGAGTTATAGGAAATGTGATCTAAGATGGTTACATATGCCAAGATTAAACAAATTAGTCAAAATTGAATTAACATCACATATGCAATTATTATCAATGTGCATGCTCTCACATGGCAAATTATCATACAAAGGAAATAAAAGTAGGGACATTTCATTGAAAAGATAAAAAGGTGAAGTTTCTAAATTCTAAGATATGTTCTTAAGCATAAAGCATTCTCAAAAACACAAAAGAAAGGTTCGAGTATAGGCTTAAAACTTTGTCATGATCAAGAAGCTGGTGGGTGAGGTTCACTCTTCCTTGGTAGTTCTTAAATAGCAATATATGGGGTCTAGCATTCATTTGTGTGATGACCTGTATGTTAGTGATATTCACAAAAGAGATTAAAGGGATGACCTGGCTTATTTTGACTTCTAGCTGGTCGAAATTTGAGTGGTTGCAGCTTTCCTTCTAGTACCAATCTCTTAAAATGCCATGAAAAAGGTTTAATCAAGTTGAGGTGGCCTTCATTATTGATTGTTAGAGTGTTGGCAGAGTTAGGTATAGTAAAGTGGGGCTTTTTCTTGCTCAAATATTCCTTCTTCATTTCGTGGCTTTTAAGATGATGAGTATTAAGTACTACATCAACTACAACAAGATTGAGAACTTGTAACACTTCTTGCTTAAAATTTGTGAGAGCCTCAAAGAATTCTTTACATTTAAGAGGAGTATCTTAATCCCTTTTCTTAGCCTCAAGAGCATTCTTAGCCAATACCGCTGGGGTAATTACTAGCATTTCTTCTTTAAAGTTATCCAATGTAATGATTAATTCCTTTTGGGATATAGGGGCATCTTGATCATTAACCATAGTTAAGGGTAGGGGTAGAGGTGAGATGATCCTTCGGCTTAGAAAGTAGTGGTGTGTTGGTTAGTGAGTCTGAGAAAAGAATGATCTATAGAGGACATACACATAAACAATTAGCATGATACATGATTCCTAGCATATGTGTTTATGATGCATGATTCAAGCAGTATGATACATGAATGTATGGATGCATTTCCTACATGAGCTTAAGTATGTGTTGTGTATGCCTAGTTGATAAAAAGAACTTTTATTTATGTATATTATATATGAGGTAATGTAAATCTAAGGACACATGTGTTATGATGCATAACTTCTTAAAATATTATATGATGCATGTTGTGCATAAGAAGTAATGAGTAAGTGTGATGTATGTTTTTGCTTAACTGACTAAAAAATGATGATGGTGATGTATATGTTATTGATGTATATATACATGTGCATGATTGACCACCATAATGTAAATGTATATGGATGGTGGATGATTTTTAAGTGTATAAGAGTGTGATAAATGAAGTTCTTTAAGACATAATGCATGTATGCAACTTGATATGCAATGTGTATAATGTACCTAATGCCAAAATATGTATAAGGGCCTACTTAATGCATGCATGGATGCATATATGAATAAAATGAATAGGTAAGGAGTAAATGGAGCTAAAGATATGTATATGCAACTCCTACATGAAATGGCATCATATATAGTAGTTGTGCAAATGATTAATGCAATACATGGTTGTTATACAACTAGTGTAGATAAAATGAGATTTTATCATAATGAGTGACTATTGCATGATGGTGTGAATAACCTATAGATACATACCTAAAATGCATGAAATGAAGATGCATGACAACTTATGCATAATGATGTCAAGCATTATAGATGCATATATACACGATTCCCTGGATGAAGATCTATGAGATATATTTTTATATAGTGTGTCGCATGATAGATACAACATGTACTAAGATTGTGGTCATGTGTGATAAGTGTGTGACATGATAGGATGCCAAGTGTATACATGTGTGGATGATTTCTTATGATGGATGATGTGTGCTATGATCAAATTACTATGTATGGAATAGCATGATGCATACATGAGGGACTAATATGATGTATGTCAAAATATGTTGTATCTATGTCTAAAAGGCTATGTATACTTAATGATGCATGAGTGAACCTATGAAAATCTATTTGACATATGTTGATGCATGTAAGTATGGCGTTAGTATGGAACTATATGGACAAAAGGTTACTTATGCATGTATGTATAAGTATATATGTGTAAACTGATATGGCTATACATGATAGCTTTTGATAATGATACAGGCTCACAATATTACATAAATGTACATAAAAATAAGAAAGATACACATTAGTGAATACAAAGTCAAACACAACAAAAAAAAACCTTCCAACCTTATTGCATCCCACACATGAGGTCTATGTACTCTTTCTTAAGAGGGCTTACCTATAAGACATCGAGGATCTCGACAGGTTCGAATAATGAATGAGGAGTAGCCAAGCATTATTTCTCTTATACAAAGGAGTGCATGCAAGATATTTTGCCCATATACGTTGTACATGTTCAATCAAGTCAAAATACAGGGTCTAGCCCATTCCAATCAAAGAAGGCCCAATAGGTTTGACAGCATTTCGAGATAACTAAGTCATATTTCACATATATTGGCCCATATAGCCTACAGTGCACCATTATCCAGGATACTTAAGGGAAATTGCTATTTGTCATTACATGGGTTCGTGGTTTAGTCGTACCAGTTATGGTTATCCAAGCATAGTCCCCCCAAAATGGGTCTATCTTGTCACGAGCATATGACCAATTGGTTCACCATTTTATATACCTTATAAGCACGAGACTTGGATTTGATAGGACCTCTAATAATCTTCCAATTTGAGTGAAATTGGGTTTATGCTTTGAAATGACATTAGGGTATAAAAAGGATGCCTAAATTATTCTAAGGCTCTATCATGTGATACAATTTCGAAAAGGAATAACATCATAAATTCAAAATATGAATTCCTATATTAATATGAGGTACTTCCCGAGTGGTCTCACGGTTTCCCTCGTGGAGTTGCCACTGCACGCATCCCTTATGTTTTCCTTAGGCCAATCAAATCAAAACAGCTAAAGACTCAACCTAAGCCTCATTCCTTAAGTCTCAAAAGATGAGAAGAAAACTAGAGGAATGTTAGGCCACTCCTATTTGATTAGCTTAGGAGGAGCAAGTTGGGAACCATAAGGCAGGAGTCTCCACCTAACCTAAGTTGGGAAATACCTTGTAGGGCTAAAACTAGAGTAGTTCGTAACCCTACTCTTATTTATATCCCCAAATTAATTTGGAAATTCGGTTTGAATTCATAAGATTATTACTTTTCTCAAACGACATTTTACAATTAAAGTAAATCACGTATTCACATATGAGCATTTATAAAATATATTTATAAAAAAATAAATAGGTGTTCGGAATTGAAATATCATACATGAAATTGGGCAATTGATTGTCTTAAGAACTTTGGTTATCGTATGCCAATTTTGGAAAATGGATTTTATTGTAGTGATTTTTATTAAAATCGGATGATCGCTTTTGAGAACTTTGGTTCTTGTATGCTAATTTTGAAAAATGAATTTTATTATGGTGACTTGTATTTGGAAGATTGGTTTTGAGAACATTGGTTCTTGTATGTCGATTTTAGAAAATGGATGTTATCATTGTAACCTTTATTAAGAAAAAGTCATAATTTATTTTATTAGCAAAACTTCAATTTATTAGGTATAAATATGATTTTTTATTATTATTCATTTTTAATCTGCAAAATCATTTTTCTACCCAATTCGACGTTCACGAAATATTTCGAGATTGAAATTAGAAGTATCATTCATAGAATTAGGTGATGGATTTAATTTGAAAATTTTGGTTCTCACATGTCAATTTTTAGAAAATAACTTTTCTTCGTTGTGACTTTTATTAAGAAAAATCAAAACCCATTTTATTATTAAAACACCAATTAATAAAATAAAAATATTTTAGTTATTTTTCCAATGGCATGAAAAATCATTTTTCTAATGATTACAACATTCACAGAATATATAGGGAAGTAATTCAAAAAATATAATACATGGCAATTACCTAAAATACATCCTAACGGAATAAATAATAAATAATAAAATTACATTTTGAGACGCCTAAAATACAATCTAACCAAAAATAGGCAATAATAAAAGAAATTAGTAGAAAAATACACAAAACACAGAATAAAATAGGCAGCAGAAAATAATGGGTCATTAAAAGATTACTTTACTAGGATTTAATGAGGTGGCTAAAAATATAATAATTAGATCCAAAATAATCAAACAACTCACATCACAACAATAGAAATAATATATTAGTATGCAAAGTAGAAATAGATAGGCAGACATAAATAAAATAACAGTAAACAGTCACAAAAATATAAAAATATTGCAAAAATAAATTATCACATCTAACTTGTTGATGGATAAAGCAAAAAGAAAAATGAAAGTAGTAAAAATGATAGAAATAATATTTTTGGATACGAAGGAAAAATAGACGGATAGATAGAAATAAAATAAAAATGAGCAGTCACAAATATAAAAAATATTGCACAAATAAATTATCACATCTAACTGGTAGATGGATAAAGTAAAAAGAAAATAGCAAAATAGCAAAAATGGCAGAAATAATATATTTGGATGCGAAGCAAAAATAGACAGGTAGACAAAAATAAAATAAAA
>CANXYI011958060.1:0-11167 GCA_948208565.1 Hura crepitans
TTAATCCCCTCTACGTGATCATAAATTTTTGTGGACGAACTAAATCGATAGGATAGTTTTCAAATTGGCTCGATTTATGTGCACCCTCGAAAATTCATAAAATATTCCTTAGACCTCCAAAAATATTCATTCAAATTTTAAAAATCCTCACTTAATGTCTCAAAGGCCCACGTAAAATTTCAGGTCAAAAGTCAACATTTGACTTTTTGACACTATTCACCCGCTAGAATAAAATATTCTGAAAAAAATATCAAATGGCCTCAGAAAATTATAATTCCTTCGCCATCATACTTAGTGGAATTTTTGAGGTTCAGGATATGGTATTTTTGAGACCATCCGGGCACATTCCCGAGTCTCGAATTGTCCTGGCCCAAAAAATTTTTTATCTTCGTAAACAGTAGTTCTTGCCCTAAAATGAATTATTGGTTCTGCTAAAATTTTTATTTCATTCGTTTTGACCAATTTCAGGCCACTCAAAAGTTTCCTGGTCAATATGCCAGTCATCGGACTTAGAATGATGGCCCGCACTACGAGGAACATCACTCGAGCTTGGATAACACTATTCACATGATCCGGATTTTCGGGCGTTACAGTTAGGGTGTTTAGACTAGGTTAGGGTGTTTAAACAACCTTGACCTAAACTAGGCATGTTTAAAGGATGATTTTCCCTTAACCCACATAGATGTATTTTTCAATAGTACAGTAATGGCAGTTATATACTCATTTGTTAATGGGTTCTCTAGATATAATCAGATTTTGATGAAGGTGATAGACAAAAGCAAAACTACCTTTATAATAGAATATGGCATGTATTGCTGCAAGGTAATGCCATTTTGCCTAAAGAATACAAGAGCTACTTATCAACAGATGGCCACTAAACTCTTCCATGACATGATGGACAAAGAAGTTGAAGTCTACGAAGATGATATGCTGGTAAAATCTATTAAAAGGGAAGAACACTTTGAGGCATTGGAAAAGTTTTTCCAAAAGTTAGATCAATTCAATATGAGGCTCAATCTTAAGAAGTGTGCCTTTGCAGTAATGTTAGGACAACTGCTGGGATTCATAGTAAGTAAAAATAGGATTAAAGTAGTTCCTGACAAGGTGAAAGCCATTCAAGATATGCCTACCCCATAGTTAGAAAAGGAGGTCAGAGGGTTCCTAGGTCAAGTACAGTACATCAGTCGATTTATAGCTAAACTCACCTCAGTTTGTGAGCCCATATTCTATTTATTACGTAAAGGGTGGCCAAAGGAGTGGAATAAAGATTGTGAGAAGGCTTTCTAATCTATCAAATAATATTTAACCAAGCCTCTTATCCTGAAAGCCCCAAAATCGAGAAGGTCCCTAATATGGTACCTAGCCACCTTAATGTTTGTGTCAAACCTCACTAAAAAGGACCTGCCTAAACCCATATATTTCTGTAAGCTAAGATTCCCCACTTATATTGGTATAGTCAACACCACAACCGAACAATTCCACCAGACCTACTGTGGTACCATGATATCTAAACATACCTGGAGACTAGATGATACCTAGAGAATATAATCGAGAATGATAAAAAGGTCCTCTAGAAGTTATCCACCCAATTCATCTTATTTCAAGGCATGTTATACAAAAGGCAGGTGGACTGAATTTAACTCAGATGTATAGACAAATTAGAAGTTGAAAAAGTGCTTGAAGAGGTATATGAAATGGCTTATAGTCCTTACATGATTGGGAAAAATCTCTCAAAAAAGATCATATGAGATTGGGCTATTACTAGCTAACCATGGAAATAGACTGCTATGGTTTTGGCAAAAGGTGTCACAAGTGTTAGATCTATGGAAACTTTAGTCACCTACCACCTAACGACTTGACCAGTTTATCATCTCTATGGCCATTTTCCACATGGGGTATTGATATAATTGAAGAAATAAAGTCGTCAGCTACCAAAAGGCACAAGTTTATAGTAGTCGCAGCTGATTATTTCATGAAATGGGTTAAAGTTGAATCTTTCAATAAATTAGGGGCAATACAGATGGTGAAATTTATTGAAAGAAATATCATTTGCTAGTATGGATTGCCACAATAGGTCATCTTAGATAATGTAGTGCAGTTCTAGGGTGAGACAAGGCAGCTTTTGCAGAAATACAAGATTCAACATCAAACATCATCTCTATATCAACCTCAAGCTAATGGTGTAGAAGAGGCAAGCAATAAAAACATCAAGAAAATTTTGCAAAAGATGACTGCTACTTATAAAGTTTTGGTGGTTATGTGACCCTTCACACTATGGGGATACAAAATGACTGTCAGAACATCTACTTAGGCTATGCCTTACTCACTAATATATGGCATAGAAGTAGTACTACTGATTGAGATTGAAGTACCTTCATTGAGGGTGGTGTTAGAAGTTGACATACCTTAAGTAGAATGGGCTAGAAGTAGATATGAGCAGTTGGTGCTAATTGATGAAAAATGACTTAAAGCTCTCTATCATATACAACTGTATCAGAAGAGAATTACTAGAGCATACAACAAGAAAGTAAAGCATAGAACTATATGAGAAGGTGACTTGGTACTTAAACAAATTAGACTTTTATTGTCAAACCTAGGGGAAAGATCAAGCCTAATTGGGAAGGTCTATATATTGTGAGGAAAGTACTCAAGCATGGAGGCATTAAGATCTAAGATTTAGAAGGCAATTAGTTCTCGAAGCCCATCAACATAGATAGATTAGAGAAGTATTTCTATTAAAAAAAGTTAGCTAAGCTGAAAACCTGAATAGGGTGGTTAAGGCAAAAGTTAGGACTCCCCGATAAGGTGAAAGCCCAACAAGCACTTTATACAAAAGTTAAGGGATTTTGAGAGAAAATATCCAATCAAGAAAAACTTTCAAGGCTAATTGGTAATGACAGTATCATTAATAAAAAAATAATACATTTACTAAGATCAATTGGCTTAATCTCAAATGCATTTAATAGCAAGAATTCTTTAGTCATGATCATTGATATGCAAATTTCCATTAAGATAAAGAATTGTCATACAAGTAATTGAATTCCACATGCATCATCTCTTTTCCAGCCTAACAGGCAGTATTGAGCCATATAACCCTATCAAGGGTTATCAAAAAATAGCCCACTGGTTAAGGTAAACCTATCAAGGACCACCTAAACAAAAATTAGGCAAACCCACTAGTGTAAAAACATTTACAGGTATACTAGGCAAAAATTAGGGTTATATGAAAATAAAGTTAGAGGGAAAACCCATGACGGGCTCTCTACACATAATTGTAAGAGGAGTGGACTCCTGATAACAAAGTTAATATCCTCTTTCCTTAAAGCATCCAAACCTCAAATGGTTTCAACCGAGAATACACCAAAAGGGTTGCGACTAAAGCATATTTAAGATAGAAGTTAAATAGTCTTAAAATTATAGGATTCATCCTTGGAAGTAACCATAAGCTAATTGCCAAGGATACATAGCAATATACACTTCAACCATTCTACAAAATTGATGGGAAACTAGTAAGCATGGTCTAGATTCACTCGTAAGGAGATTGGACCAATACCTAGGATGACCTTTTAAGCCATAATGGGAGAAAGACCCAAGGCAAGGATAATATCCATGGGATAATGGATCTCAAAAGAAGGCAATGCTAAGGGACTATTTGAGGTATTTTGTAGTCTAAAATGGTAGAAAACTCTTGAAAAGTTAGGGTAATTTCTTGATAATTGAAGACGAACACATGAAAAACTGGGTCTTAATATTGCACAGTCGCATTCAAAAAATTAGGGTCAATATGAACATTCCTTAAGAATTTAAAGGAAGTAAAGTGACTGAGATTAGGAGAAGTTAAAGAGGCCTTTTGTTCCAAAAACTTGGACAAATTCTAGTTGAAGGAAGGCATAATAATAGTATGAAATGTGAGATGATGACTGGGGTATTTATGAGCCAAAACCCCACCATTCCTTTCCTAACTAAGATTAGGAATCCAAGACATACAAGGAGGTTTTGCATGGACCATGTAATATATGAAGACAATGTCGAAGTCTACATAGACCAAGGAATGTATCTGCGACATTTGCAAATCAGTATGATCGATGTCCACATAGACTAACACATTTCAAGTCCACATGGACTAAATCATCTTAAGTCCATACAGACATATGATCAGTGTAGAATTGTAATGATTGTTAAAAATCAATTCATGTACTCTTTCAGAGATAAATTTATTTGAGGGGCAAATGTTTTTTAAAGTAAAAGTTGAAATTGTCTGTACACAAAATCAGGAGTTTAAAATTCTATAATAGAGGGGCAGAGAAATCCCTATTACATAATAAAAAAAGGGAGAGAAGGGTGCCATCTGTGCAACTCTTCAACATCGTCTTCTTCCTTTATGTCTTCATCATCGAAGGAGATCACTAGCTTCTCAGCAAACTTGAAGGCCCTCACCTTCCTCCAGGCTTTACGAAGGGTATCAACCCTCTTTGATAGTTCACTATACAAAAGAGTGGAGGATCAGTTCATAACATGTATGACATATATAATTGCATGAAATTAAGCATGACAAGAAAATTGCTCACAACGAGGACTCAGGTTTCATTAATCATGGCTCTTTTGAAAGCCTCTACCACATGAGCAATCCTCTCTATGGGAGCTCTCTTCACCTGATAAAAAAGAATAAAACACAATTGACACTTTAAATTTAAACAGTGTAAAGGATTAACAAAAGATCATTCTAATGTAGTGCTTTTCGGCTCGAAGGGAACCGGCCAATTCTCTTTTATACTAAGATGAGTAAAAGATAGTTCTCTATCAATGCTATAATGTATGTAGCTTAACTCAAGAATGTCAATCAAAGTGCCAATGACTTTATCAAGTAAAGAAGGTTGACCAGCAAACGGATCAAGAACTCCATTTCATGCAGGAGGTGGTGAGAACTAAGAACCTAGACAACTAGGGATAGTTCTCGATCGTTTCCATGATGAAGACGGGCTACCCCAAGAACTGCAGTAGGCTACAATACAACACACAAATTAGAAGATGCCTCTAAAAAATTGAGAGTTAAGAAATTCACTTGAGAAGGAGAAGGTTCAGATGTATGAAGGACCTGAGAGAGCAAATGAGTAGAGGCCTAGGAAGTGTAGCTCTCTTTAGTACCCTTTATCAACATGTCCCTTAAGATCCCCATAGTCATAATCTACACAAATTCCAAGTCATCTATATACCCCTCGAATAGCATCGAGTGAGGAGGATTATGAGGAATAGGGCATGTATCGAGACCCATATGCCAGCTCATGATTCTATCTCCTAAGAACTAGGAGTAATCCTCTGGTGTGGTCAGCAAAATATGGTGGGAGGACAATTCTCTAAAAGAGCATAAAAAAGTTAGTAATTCCTCAATATGAAAACCCACTAACCTAAGTCAACCTATAAAGGTAAATATTAGTTGTCATTGACAAAATTACTAATAATGAACTTTTCTTTCAAGTGAAAGAGATACTCACATCAGCCTAAACCCTAAAGTTAAGATAGTGGCAATGCTGTATCAGTGAAGCTGCATTCCAAAGAGCCAAAGATGGTTAGACCACCTATCTATTACCAAATACTGATGAGGCATGTCTAGTTTAAAGGGATGGGCTAACAAGTAAAGCTTATATGCCTACACTTACAAAAAAAAGAAAAGCACATGGTTAAAATCACAAAAGTGTGCGAAGTAATATAAATGGATCAAAATGTGTCATTTACCAGTACATTAGACATGAAGTGGCATGATCTTGAGGAATTAAACCTAGCAATTCCCTTACTTCTTGTAGTTAAAGCAAAGGATGGTGACAATATCAATCAAATGTAATAGCACTTCTTTTGCATGGCACCCTAGTAATAAAAGCCCAATCAAAGGGCATTATGGTTATCTCTATGAAAGGTAGATGAAACGTATGTGTGGTGTCCATCCACTGATCCAGCAATGCTCTTAAAGCTGGCAAATCATGATAGAAGTCTTCGCCAATAATATGGTCTAGAAATGCTTGAAATCTAGTAGCTGTGACCTTATTCTTCACTAGCACATGCATGGCAGAATACCATTGTTGAGGTCCAAAAAGAGTACCCCACACTTTAGAATTGTTTACAAAAGAAAAAGAGACAAAGACAATAAGGTCTGTAAGGACTAACATTTTAAAAATAGGTCCGGACGGACCACAAGTAAAAGAACTACTGGAGGTCCGCACGGAACACAGACATGATCATAAGAAAAGCCACACGGACAAAAATTTACAAAGGCATATGTCTGCATAGACCATATTCATAAGCAGACATATGTTCGTATAAACATATAACAGTTACCAACAAGTCTACATGGACTTCCTAAACTAGCGCATATAGAACAACCATATAACACATACTAGTGATGCTAGAATGAAAAACAGAAGTTAAGGTCCACATGGACCTAGTGCCTTAGCAAAATAGATTCATATGGACCTATCAAACTAAAGAAAATTTCACATTGTGATAATGAACAAAAAATCTAATCAAAACCTCAATGAGGAATACAAGGGAAAGAAAACACACCTAAGGATAAACTCTGGACATGTATGATGCATCAAATCCATTAAAAAAGAAATCAAGTCACTGAATACAACTCTATTCACTAGGACAACATTTTAAGTATGGTTGATGATTGTAGAAGGTGTAAACCTAATTAGAATTTACATTGAAATGTCTTCCATTAGAGGAGGAGGGGAAGAATAGGTCCCCTTGTTCATCAGAATGAGGAGCACTATTGGAGTTTCCTCATTTTTGCTGGAGGACGATAAGTGAGAGCCATTGGTAGCATGAGAGGCCATCAAGAAGGGATTTTCGATGAGAGAAAAAGAGGGAGATAAAAAACAAGAAAGATTGCAAATGAGAAAAAAAGAGGGAAAATAAGCAATTATACTCTATTGCATAGGTTTGCACGAACTTGCACACTTTAAGTCCACGTGGACTTTATTTAAACATTGTCTGCATAGACTTATGCCAACTTTGTTTGCATGAACCTACAAAGCACGTAGCTTCTAAAGACCTCATAAGATACCTCTCAAGAGCCAGGCAAATAATATGACATTTTCAAAATCAAATTGATGCTTTAACCTTTAATGAAGGGCCGACTTAGCATCTAGTCCAACAATTTCAAGATCAGCTCAGTGTCCATTCAAACATTTTCAAGATCAACCTAAAATTCAATTCTCAAACTTAGATTTAGCATCATAAGCCAATCTAGCACTTTGGGTTTAGCCTCATAAACTAATACACCATTTTGGGTTCAACCTCATAAACTAATCTACCATCTCAAGTTTAGCCTCTTAAGCCAGTCCACCATCTCGAGTTCAGCTTTATAAGCCAATCCACTATTTTAGGTTCAGTCTCATAAGTGAATCTAAAATCCATACTAAAGCTTAGTAAAAAATGGTCTAATCAAGAGAAGTAAGCATTTGCATTCAGTATAGCTTCATGATAGTTAAATATTCCTAACTTATATACTTTGATATGCACTACTTTTACATAGCACACACCAATGTGGGGCAACTGTAGACACCCTACTCTTGACCTATAATGCTAGCCAGAGATGGGCCCTTAAGCAGTGGAACAAGCCTTCAGAAAATAGGTCTGCATGGACTTATTAGATAATGTTCGCATAAATTAAATACAAAAACTAGCCTAAAACTTAGTCTACAAAGGCCATAGACTAGTGTACTTAAACTTAGTCTTCACGGACTAGTACGAACAAGTCCATAGGGATTTGTTAATGGAAGAAGCCTTCTAGAAGCAAAATTCCTCCTATTTAGTTCAAGATTCAAAACCCTATTAAGATTGGGACTTCTTTTTAAATAAGAAGAACCTAAAACCTAAAACTATAAATATTTCTCTTCAATCAAAGAGGAAGGGGGCTAAAAAAGATATTTTCTTTTGTACACACGTGAGATTCCAAGATTGAGAAGCAGAAAATATATCCATCTGACAAAATATCTTCATAAAAAAGATTTTTCCTCCTAAATTTCCACACACTTGTGCTGTTGCTTAAAGAGGACATTTGTTGAGGTAATATCTGGGGTCCATCATACATTTTATATTACATTCATAGGCTTATGATCTTTGAAGTTTTATTGTAAGTGAGGCAATATTTTGTTATTCCCACTTTGGATCATGAGGAGTAGGTTATTATTATGAATAGTTTCATAGTGTATTATTCATCGTCATCATATTAGGTTTATTTTGTTATGTAAATTAGTATTAAACAAACTTTATTATGAGTATGAAAAGGTCAACATAGACCTAAACTTATTAATCTTAAGCATGATAAGGTCTACATGGACTTATATTTCTTATGTGAATATGATGAGTTGGTCAGTATGGACTCATACCTAATAAGTATAACCTCATATTTTAGGTGTCCTGCTATATGCTATTTAACTTTGTTTGCCATTCTCTTAGTATGATTACATTACACATAAAAGTACATATTGATATGCAAGGAATCATTAGGTGGTCCGCATGGACTCCATGTCATAAGGGATATAGTCTACACGGACTTAAGAAGTGGTAAGTTAAGTTATGATTATTTGGCCTTGCCTCACAATTTATGCAATTAATTGTTCTTGATTCACACGTTTTTAAGTGTGTTCTATATTTAACATTGTTTAAATTTGTCATCTTTTGATTTATGATTAGGTTTGCTCATTGGATTTAGAGTCTAGACAAACCTAGCCTTACCTTAAAGATAGTTCATACTAACTAATGCTAGACCTTCATAAGGTCCGCACAGACTAAGCGATGTTGGGGCGAGACCATTTTAATACCTTAGTTTGCTTCTTTTATTCATGTAACTATTATTCCTTTTGGTTTATTTTGAGTTGTAATAGTTAGTTAATTAACTCGTTTTGCATGCTGGTTGCTCAACACTCGCAATAAATAGTTTTCTACCTAATTAATTAGTGTTTTCCTTAACAAAATGGATTTGTATTTTCTTAATCAAAATTGACAATAACAAAATGTATTTTAATAAAGGCCAATCTCTTAGAGATGGTAGTTAGGCAATTACTGCCAATTCCTATGGAACTATGGGTAATTGTCAGGTCAAATAATAACTCATGAATAATCCACTTTTCTAGATGCATAATTATGTTTGTTATATTCTTTAAATATCACATTTTACTTTCTTCGCATGCAAAAGTGACATAAATGCAAAAATATAATGCTTGCTTGCTTAATTCGGGACTGATAAACATTATAATATACATGGACAACTTATTATAAGGGCATAAATAAGATATGAAATTTCAAACCTTTCTATTACAAAAGATCAGAGGTCCTTATGTAGAGGCTAGGTGGCAACTCCACTAACCACTCTCATCCACTATAAATATATTATAATCTCTACATCTATCTTTTATTGTCTTCCTGATTATGTACATATAATTGATCATGATAATATAAGCCCATCTACCTTGATCTCATGCTCAGTAGGCTTCTCCTTTTTAATCAAATTCATTATATGCTGGCGTTGGTTGTCACCTTTTTAGGCTCCTTTCACTTTTTATATCAAGTTAGGTTTTACTTGTAATTCGGCTAGTAAGGCACCATCCTCTGGACATTACAATTAGACATTCATTGCACTTAGGGCATATAAGAGATTCTAGTTTATTATGTTAGCTATCACATTTGTGTTACCTAGATTGTAGTCACTCAAGCAATCATAGTCCTTAATCAACTCTATCGATCTCTATCATCTCAGGTTTAGTTCTTTCGAAGTGGGCAAGGATCAGGCTTTTATGATTTATGTATATGTAGCATCCTTCACCATATGGGTATTGCCTTCTTATTTTAAAGGCAAAGATAGTAGCTGCTAACTACAAATCATAAGTTAGATAATTTGTCTCATGTGGTTTTAGTTATCTAGATACAATGTTACCATTTTATCATCTTGCATTAACACCCATCCAAGTCCATTATGTGAGACATCACTATAGATGACAAACTCCTTCCCAAGTTCTAGCTATCTAAGGATTGGGGCTTTCATTAACAAAGCTTTCAATCAATCAAAGCTTTCTTGACACTTTGAATCCTAATGAAATTTTGCTTCTTTCCTTTATAGGTGTATCATGGGTGCAACAATAATTGAGAATCCCTTAACAAAATGCTTATAGTATCTGGCTAGTCCTAGGAAGCTCATGATTTCTATCACATTTCTCAAGGGTTTCTAATTAAATATGGCTTTAATTTTGGTAGAGTCCACCTTAACCTTATGACATCCTTATATTATCATATTTATGCTTAGTTAATAATAGTCATGTGAGTTTGAATTATATATCACTAATGAAAAATTGTAAAGTGATTAAACTAATTAGGAAAGGAAGACTGCAAGGGCATATGGGGGTTAAATAATAATAATAATAATAATAATAATAATAATAATAATAATAATAATAATAATAATAATAATAATAATAATAATAATATGGAAGGGACAAAGCCAACTTAGTAAGTTGGATAAGTTGCTAAGAATTTTAAGAAGCAGCAAGAATAGGTAGCAAGAAAGGAAAAAAAATGGAGAAAGAGAGTGTAACGGCCGAAAAATCCTAGTGTTATGAATAGAACTTCTCAAGACATGAATATTGTTTTTCTCGAGGCTGAGAGCATTAATCCTACAAAATGGAAGTATTAATTGTAAAATAAATTTTGGTGAAATTTGAAGTCAAAACAAACTTGTTTAGGTTGTTAAAAATGACTGTTAAAATTTATAGCATTGTCACATGAAAAAGGACCTAATTTTAACTTAGCCATAAAAATATTCAAAAGTTGCTCAAAAAATTCTAAGATTAGTACAACCTAACACTAAAATATTCCAAATAGTACATTGGGACTTGAATTAGAATTTTTAGAGTTCAGGAAGTATTTTTACTAAATTGAGAAAAATAATATAATGGCATTTATTACAGTTTTTCTTATTTTCTGAGCTTCAAGTTTTAAAAGGTTATGGGGTATTAATTATAGGATTTTATAAGAGATGAATTAAGATTAATTGAGGTGAAATGGAGTGAAAAAAAGAGAGGAAAAATAGAAAGACTAAATAAGAAATTTGCCTATGCCATATAAAGGTCAAAGTCACTTATTTTTAGTCAATAAGTGAATAATCTTTCTTCTT
>CANXYI011958070.1:0-13836 GCA_948208565.1 Hura crepitans
TACCTCTCAGTTAGTGTATTCATTTATACTAGCCTTACTAAACATTTTAGGTATTGCTCTTTCTACTTTTATCCGTATCCTATTAATATTCTCCACTATTTCTTTAAAGCGTATATATATAGCTAGATTTTCTCTTATTAATCTTATTTACTTATGCTTTATTTCTCTAGGCTGTATGTTTATTTCTTTCTAAGTCTATGAGAATTTGCTTAATAGGTTCATATCAACTACTAAAATGTTAATGAGCTCAGATGGCATTCCTAAAATTCACAATGTTGGTATCAGGCTCAGAAGGAAATTTTAGAACTATTGGGCATTTTACTTTTCTATGGGTAATGCTTTAAGCTTAAATTGATGTAGAAAATTATGCTAGCACCTTAAGCTAGTCTTAGTAATTACTAGTTCCTAGCTAGAAAATATTTAACATCATAGTTTTTAAATTTAATTCATTTTTTGTTTACCAATATGAAGTTTATCAATGTGCCATTTCAAGTCTAACAGCCTCTTAATTATCATTTCCTACTCCCTCTGTAATCTAGAGGGTAAATTTTTTGGGGTTACATTCAATTGTTGGTTAGTCTTAGTGTACCCCCATTTAATTTCTAGGTAACACCAATTCTAAAAGGAATCATCCTAATAAAGGTAGCAATTTAATGGTGTATAATTCATTAGCCAACAAGGCTTGTAAATTGCCTTGTGTGCAGTAACATTTGAACTAACATAATTCTTAACTTGCAAACTTAACTTTACATATTCCGATCCCAATTCCTTATCATGGGCGAGTGTAATGCAAGCATGAAATATATACAAATCTCCAGTTTATTATTACCAAGGTGATATATTAGTTTTGCACAACATGCTAGTAATAACTCTTGAAGCATTTCCTTCTTTATGTGCTTCATCACTTTATTACACAATTGAAATAGGAGTATGCAATCTTGCCTATGATCTAGTTAGAAGGCTATTGTTAAATGAATCTTCGTTAGCCTATCCCCATATCTCATTCTGTAATGCCACTGTAACACTGGAAGCTAATGGAAAATCTATGTATTTGATGCCCAAATTAGGTCTGAACTAGGCTAACCTGGTATATATATTTCTTTGTCTTTAGGGAAGATTTATCATTTGCTTGCATTTCTTTCCCCAAAACACAAGCATATATCCCGTACTCTATCGCCCATCTTAACAATTCCCCGATTTGCGGTAATACTACCAATAATATTTGACTAAGTTATTATAACTGTACTTGAGCCGGTGACTAGTGTATAGCAACATTCGACTTATCAGTCCTTTGATTAGCAATAAGGTATAACTTATTATTCACTTCCTTTATTTTAGCAAGGTCTACTCACTTATTATGAATACCATGAGTAAAATAATCACTTATTGGCCTTGTTGCAATGTAGTAGTACAAGAAAACCAATCCTAGACATAGGCACTCATGTAATATACCTAGGAACAAGTAACATATGCTCTGATGCCACTAAATGTCCCACCTTTATCAACTTTCAAGAAAATTCTGATAAATACCGCACTTCCCATTTAGTCACCCATCATTGAATTTCCCTGAGGTTCATTCGTTTAATACTTACTGAAAGTGCAACTATTATTTGTACATAACTTAATTCTTGAATCCACCTTTAAGGTACATCTACTTAGAGTAAGATGGACCTATGAGGTCTATTAATGGTTTATTTCATTTATTATAAAAATTCCAACAGCATAGTGGCTGTTTAGGTGCTATCCTAAAAATTTTTAACTTGCATAAGATAGTTTTAATGATTATATATCCTAATCTATCAATCTGAGACCTTCTTGGTCCACCAAATATCATAAGCATATAGGCCTCAGGTCCCTATATTCAACTCAAAATAAAATTTAAATTGCCTGATCACACAAGCAATTATTCATCTCCCAAAGGCTGTTTATACAAATTTTAATTTATTTAGATTACAAAACCACAGCAACTTCTAAGCATGCTTGATATATAACCTATAGCTATTGCATGAGTGACATTATGTACCTCCAAATACATAAAATGCAAGTCTTTATTCCCTCAACTGCTACATTGCATATACCTTGAGGCTTGTCTATTACCCTTGCTTATCTGCACACTAAAACACTAGTATGCTGAGTAAAAAAATTAGTGGTGAATTTAATTAATTAAAAATGTGTCATGCATTTTATGCATTATAATTTAACCCATATAAATACCTACCTTACAAAGTTCATGCATATTAAAGGCAATAAGAAAATAGCATTCATTTGAAATTAACTATGGCATTCTTAGTTACTTAGACAATATAAGTATATCATTCCTTCACTATATGCTTTTCTTTTTATTTAAGTCATTTTGTTAAAACCCATTTATAACTTAACTCGTTAAGCATACTTGCATTGTAACTCATGCATGTTATCGCCCATTGACCATGCAACATTTGCTAAAAAATTTAACAGGATTTTTATTCTTCAATCACATAATTTTATTATGATTACTATGTTAATTCGATTGATTCATTCATATCAATATTCAGGTGATTAATTATCCTTAAAGATAATATTTAAATTATTTAATAGGCCCGAGTAGGTAGACTACACCTAATACATTGGATCAATAAGGGAAATAAAATTATGCAGTGATCCACACTTTTGACCCTAACCACTACACTGGCCTGATTAAGTCATAGCACCAAAAGTGCAAATAACACGATTTGGTCTATCTAACAAACTATTACAGTGGCCCTCTAAGACCTTGGCCATTGCACTGGCCCTATTTGATGATTAATGATGTCACAATCTAGTTTGCCTAGCAAATTTTTCTGTCTAACAGACTAGTACATTGGCCCTTTTAGGACTTACGTTGTTGCATTAGCATAACTAAGTAAATGGCATCATGTGTGCAAAAACACAAAATTTCTATCTAATAGACTAGTACAATGGCCCCAGAATGGACCTTGACCACTATACTAGCCCTATCTAAAAAATAGACAATGTAGCAACTGCTAAATCCCTAAGTTAACTGGTTAACCCATCTAGTGGGTGTCTAACTAATGGGCCATGTAACCAAATTTATGTTTATTCTTTCACAAATTAACTTCATATAATATTTAGGAGTGAAAAATAGTTAGTTACTAATTTTATTTCATAGTTCATTTTTAACTCGATTTGGTATGGCCAAAATTAGGCTATACTAGGTAAAATTCCAATATAAATTTTAAGTTCTATAATTACCAGTATTTAAGGTACATTATGCCTTATTTCATTTCATAATTATTTCTTAAGTAATTGTCATTTACTTTTTACTGACATTTTTTATTTAAGTAATGGTCAAACTAGATAGTTATAGGTTATTTCATCAAAGTTTCAATAGCTAATTTTGGGTTTATTTCTTAACATTTTTGGCTGCAGGTTTCATGATAATTTTCATAAGGTTCATAGGCCCTAAGCCATACAGTCACTAAGCCATTTACAAGGCCAAACATAGGTATAATTGCCATTACATTTAATCACAAGTCATAGACCTTAAGGCACATTTCTAAGTCTAATACCATATCTCATTACATACTCATGTAAGGCTATCTTTTAAGCCACTTTAGTCAAGTTCTTATCCAAGTATTAACCAATTATCAAGGTCCATTATTATACATCAATATTTATACCATGTGATTCCATGTTTATGTTCAAATAACACCTAGTAATTTTGGCCATCTTATACCTATTAACTCAAACTTTATGGCTCATGTCATTTGTGTATAGCTTACTCAAGGATACCTCATATTTAAGTCAACATAGCCCTCGGGTATGGCTAGATTTTTGCATACATCATTCATTTGTTCAATGTTAATCATGTATTCAAACTTTAATTCATAATCTAAATGCATTCACACACACACACTCACTTACACTTTCATGCCAATGTATCTCACACATGTATCCCTATTTTGTCACAAGGTTATATGCACCATTTCACATTTAACATTTCATGTCATTTTAGTTTCACGCTGGAGTCACTTAATTACTTTAATGAAATCTAGCTACTATTATTTTAATTACATAACTCTCATATCTTAAAATTAAATTCATTGTGTATATCACATTAATGTTCCCATATGTATGTCATTTCATCACTTTCATAATACATAATTAAAACTGTTTTATGATATACCATTTTCATGCCTAGATGATTTCATCTATGACATGACAAACCTTTAGTAGCTTTTAATCACTCTTTTACCCACATATACAACTCCACATTATATGTTTTATGATTTTTTTTATATGCCAAGTCTCTCAGCTAATTAGGTTGATAACAACAAATATACATTTGCATTTTAGCCGTATTAATTTACTAACCTTTTACATACATTATCACTAATTTGCCTTATACATAAATCACATTTTTATCAATTTAATCAGGACACACATATTTTGTTTTATTACACCATTCCTATGTGCCTTGGCTATACATGGCCTCCTTCATAAGTAGTTTTAGTCTATAATTATTTAAACCCTTATATATTTACCATGCTACCATACACTTACCCCACTCATTCTATGTATTATTGACTATTCTCAATATTACACATCACACAGTACACACACCCCAACCACACTTTCATCATGTCATAACGAGGGAAGTTGTTATCAACCCAATAAAATCCACACTAGCCCCCTTCACACTACCTCAAACCTAACATTCCCTATTCATTTGATCGGTCTCTCAACACAACACCCATATATTCACAACAAAGTAACGTTCAATCTTACTACCCTTCCTACCCATACATACACACATCTAACACACTAAATTCATATTGCCTTTCTTTTTAAATTCAAATAGGAATTTTGTGCCACCAGCTACATTCTCACATTTGCTACTATAAATTATTAATTCACTCTACAATTACTTAATTCTAACACTAGAGAGGGCCAACAACTATTGGAAATTAACAATTTCACACACACACACCTATCACAGTAGCACATCTAAGCTTACCTTAAGCATATACAATTTAGCTAGAAATTCTAGGCCACTCAATTTCAACATTTTCCATTAAAGAAGAAGAAAAAGAGGACATGTGATTAATTATTTAAATTCACATACCTTTTCCTTTTCTATTAAAATTCTAGCAATCTTTAAGCTCTTGGCAACTCTCACTTTCCTTACTTCTAACACTAGTTTATTCCTCCCTTTATGCATGCACCAAGGAAGCCTTCTTCATGTTCATACAGCCCTTAAGCAAAATTCCAAAGATAAAGGAAATCTTAGGATAGAATTCCATAAATCCTAATACAAGAAAAGAAGAAAAATAAACACTCATTCTTGAAGCATTTATACTGCCTCATGTTGGTGCTTTCACTTCTAATCTTAAAGACTTTTCTTTATCCTTCATTATATTTTGTGCTCTAAAATGCAAGGATCCCTCACCACACCTTTAGGGATGTCTTTAGTAATAATGTGAAGGAAAGCAAATTGTTGGAACATCCAAAAACAAAGGCAAATGTCTGACTAATGTGGACAGCCTCATGAAGAAAGAAAATGGAAAAATAAAGTGGGTGGAGGAGGAAATGGGTGGCCAGGTGTCCACTAAGATAGCCACAATTTTTCCACCTATCGAATGAGTGTCGGGATGCCTGTGGTCACGACACGTGGCCCCCGACCATCCTAAGCTCAATTTCTCAATAATAGGGGCTACCAACTTCGGGGATTTTTTTAAAAATCACTCGATCATCAAAAAATTATGCCTTTTGTTCCTAAAATCATCATTTAGTCCTAATTAGATGGTCATAAAATTTTGTAGTGAAATTCCACTAGGAAGTAGACAAATTAAATTTTTGGCATTTTGCAACCATTTGCTTTGCAGTAGAACTTTGAAAATTTTTATATGGCCTCTCGAACCTCTAAAAATCATCATATTTATTTCAAAAATGCTTATTTAGCTTCAGTTATAGGCACATCAAGTTTCATGGGCTAATTCCTTCGAGAACTATGCTAGCTTGATTTTGGGGAAATCGTAGTTCTACTGAAATCCCAGAAAAATTCTAAGCGACCTCAGAAAATTAAAATTCCTTCACCATTGGATTTGTTATAATTTTTAACCTTTAGGGTGTGATATTTTTACATTCGTCCAGCTCATTTGGGGTTATTCCCAGCCTGACTCGATCTGGACCCACAGCCCACTAGCTTATGGCCCAGGTTAAATTATTGGTTCTGCTAAATTTTTAATTGACACCATTTTCATCCTTTTAGAAGCCTTTAAAGATTATTAGGTAGTATTCCTTGCCTTGAGATTTGTGCCTATAACCCGGCATGTTAAGTTCCCTTTTCGGCTCTCGAGGCACTGTTCTTGGTGTCTCGGTGCACAGGCATTACATACATTTCCAATATATCATTGGGTCTTCCATAAATTACATTACTAATCAACACTAATTTAAACACCTATGATCACATTTTCCATACACGTAAAATCATGCACATAACTTAGGATATAAGTTTACATGGCTGAATAGACCATTCAGCCATTAAAGCCTCACATTCTTTAATTTGCTACTTTTTCTTCAAAATACGTACTAATTAGGTGCATTATTACATACTTGTTCATGTCACTAAAAGCAATATAAAATCCATACATTATGGACATAATGACACTTACATATTACTTTGCATATTACTATGTAACACCATTTCAAAATCCTACCACATTGTTATTTTAGCCATCACTTAGTATATGTCATACCCAAACTACTCTCTAGTGGCACACATATAAGGTTGACCCTAGAATCCATTTTGGCCAACAAGCATGTAATGGCCTTAAACACTATTCAAGCCTTATACATTATTCCAAAACACATTTAACTTGTCATAAATCATACTTACGTCTTATGAACATGCATAACCTACATCATTTTCCATAATATACTCACTTGGCACAATAATACACATATTAAGCATTTTAGTTCCATAGTCATTTCCATGCTTTCCACCACTACAATATGTGCCATTTAAGTTCACTAATACCAAATTTGGCATAAGAACACTCAATAGTTACATTTAGCACATATACCTCATTTTAGCCATCTAATGTATATTATGGCATTATAAGCATAATACGGATTACCTATGATTTTTAAACATTCACCGTCATCTAAATTATATATTCATACATTTTATAAACTACATAACTCAATAAATGCAATATATTCACCAAATTTAGCATTTATTACATTTCCCCATCTTTAGCTATAATATGGAATTTAATGCATGTAACACTTGTATATAGAGGTTTTATGAATAGTAACTTCAAGGCTTAAATAGTGCTCCTAGGGAGCAGGGACACCTTTGTAAGGCCAGAAAGGTTGGGTACTAGTTATAAAAGTTTGATGGGTGTGAAAATGAGAAAAATGAAACAATTTAAAACTTTAGCAAAACCAATACTTCATTTTAGGTAGTAAACTAGTGAATAATAGCCTGAGATAGACTTGTGTCATGAATAACCTAGGGTGTGCTCGAACAGACCTAAAAATAGCATACTTAAAGGTCAAAGATTCCAATCTACATGTTGGCAAAGGAATTTTAATTTTTTGAGGTCATTTGATAAGTTTTCAAATTTATTATTTTTACAAGTGAATAGTAATTATAGTTGTCATTAGAGTTTGGACCTAAAATTTTACAAGACCCTTAATAGGCATAATCGAGGATTTTTAGCACTAAAATGATTATTTTTGGAGGTTTAGAAAAATTATTAAAATTTTCCAAAGTTTAAAGAGAAATTGTAGCAATTTTGGGCCATTAGATTGCCACATGTCATGATCTAACCATGCCACCTACTTAGTATAAATTCCTTTACACATGTGAGAATGCCACATGTGTAAGCCACTATCTCTAACCTTCTCCCCCACACACAAAGTTGATGCCACCACCATTTTTACCCTACACCATTTTTTCGTTCTCTCTTATCCAAATAACACCCAAACCTTATATAATTTATATGAGATTACACCTATACAACTAGAGCACATTCCAAGTGACAAAATCCAAAAATAAGGCCTCAATTTGGAGAAATAAGGATGGAGTGTATAGTGCTCAATTTGTGTGTAAGTGGACTTTTCTTAGTTCTAATTTTTATTTTGGGTAACCCTAGTAATTATAAGAAAAACCATGTTTATAGTTTTTTATTTGGAGCTATGTAAGATTTTATAAAATTTTTCTAAGGGTTGAGGTTACATATGTAGGTTCAATGAGAAGTGTTGAAGAATGAAGGGAGAAAAGGCCTCGAAGTGGTGAAAACAGATGTTTTCACACCCTAGACATATGAATTTGGTGTAATATATACATGCCATAATGTGTGTTTATGTATGTGTGCATGTACATGTGTATGAAAGTGTGGATTTGTCCATGCATGAGCATTTTTATGTGAAATGATTATTCCATCATGTTAATGTAATGGAATAAAGATAATATGTATGTCATTTAAGTGGATAATGCATGTGCATGTGTGTGAAGTGTATGTGGTCGAATGGCATGGCATGTAGCCATGGCATGTGCATGGTGTATGTCAATTATGGGGTTATGATGAAAATATGGTATATAATATGGTTTTAGTATGTAATGTGAGGAAAGAGAATTAGCCTAATAGATAATTGAAATATATATCACTTTAATGTGAAAAAGGAAGGCAATTGTGTGTATAGGAAATTGCCCTTTTATGGTGTGAGTAAATGGTTCATTTTGTGTAGGATGGGAAGTGTGAATTTAGTGACATCAGCTGAATATATATAATACACATTTATGCTAAAAATGATAATATTATGTGGTGAATGACAAGTGAAGCTTGTGATGCTTATATGGCATAAGTAATGTGGACTATATGTAGTGTGAGATATGAGAAAAATGACTAAATGATTAGTGCACAAGATGTGAGGTGACTCGTAACTGGGAAAAATATGTAACTATATAAATGACTTATAACTATATAAGTGAATAATAAATAAAACATGGCCCATCAATTAGACACACACTAGATTGGTTGACTGATCAACTAAGGAGTTAATAGCTATTAGGGGTATTGGTCCTCCTGAGGCTATCGCCTATGTGATTGTGATAGCGGGTGTAGCAACTAAGGTCTTGATATTGGGTCCTACACACCCAAGTATTGGAAGGTGTGTAGATTGATCCTTGCTACCCATTTGATGTATTTGTAGATATTAAGAGGTCCCACGGGGCTGATCATTGCTAGCCACTTGAGACATGTTGTTGATAATTACTAGGATATTGGGAGGTCCCAAGGGGCTAATCCCTACTATCCCCTTATAGATATTGGGAAATCTATAGACTAATCCCTACTATCTACTAGTCTGGTATTGGGAGGTTATTATAAACTAATTCGTGCTATTAGACAGGGTAGGTAGAGCGACTGAGGTCCAAAATGTAGGCCACTACACAACTTAGATCCCATTATCCGATGCCTTAAATTCTGGGTTTTCTAGTATAGGCCTGCATATAAAAGTGAATAGGAAGAATAATAACAATAATATAATGTAAATTGAGAAAAATTAACTGAATGGTAAGTCAATGGTAAATAAATCATAAGACTAAAAAAATAATTTAATAATATTTTATATTAATAGTTCTATGTGCTAAATTATGGATTCATATCATGAGTTTTGCATAAATGTATGCATGACATACACATATTACATTAAATTCACCACTAAGTTTTATACTCAGCGTATCAATTTTCTAATGCATAGGTTGTAGATATCAGTAGTAACTTAGCCATAATATTTATAGTGTAGCTATTTTTGGTATAATTTTAGTACTTTTGGGGAGCTATAGTAGCGGCACTCCTATATAAATAGGTTGGGCTTAGCTGATGTGAATATTATCTATACATAGCAATTATCATATAACCACTGCGTGAATATGTGATTATGTAATTAATTAGTCATGTAATATGAATAACTATGTTTTCTGATTGTTGTGGGCTTAAGGCCTTATGTATTGTGATTTGACTAAGATGAAAATTTGGGGTTATATTATTAAAAGTGTTTTCTACAAGTTTAAGTTTAGGTTTTATTACCTGGTTAGCCATTATGCTACCCAAATTTTTGTAAAATTAATTTATGTCCTATTAAATATATTTTCAAGTTTGTTACAGTCAGCATGTAAAGGATATAAGATCAGAATAAAGAATTAATCAATATTTGTTTGTTAAATACATATAGTCATAAGTGTTAAATGAATAAGGGTTTGTGAAATATCTTGATGGGTGACCAGTGGGAAGTGGCTTAACTTATCGGGTTCCTTCAGGAATCCGATAGGGGTGTTACATTTAGTGGTATCAGAGCGGGTTTAGACATTTAGGCTTATTATACATGAGTGCCTGTGTCTAGGTTATGTGTTTCTGATAAAGCTACATTGCATAAGGCTGATATGTTATTCTTTTGTAGTGGTACAAGATGAGTTAAAAGACCCCACTAGAGTGAGGAGAAGAGGTGGCCAGTCATGCTTCCACCATTGTTCAGAGAGTAGCAATAAGTGCAGCCACTTTAGAAGCTAATGATGGTGCACACTAGTAATAGCCACAGACACAGCCACAAGCTCAGGCTTCCCTAGCACTTCTACAATAGATAGTAGATTTGTTGAGGCATACTTCTACAACAACTCTACCAGCTCTACCAGCTCCTATACCAACTCCTTTACCTCTAACTGTATTATAGAAAACTTACCTTGAAAGGATGAAAAAGAAAGGAGCTATGGACTTTCTAGGGATTAGAGAAGATGATGTTACTAAAGTAGAGTATTGGCTAGAAAGAACTCTTAGAATCTTAGAGCAGCTAGAGTGTACGAAAGAGAAGAGTTTAAAGTGTGCCACCTCACTTCTCCAGGAGGAACCCTACTATTAGTGTGATACCACAAAAAGAAGGAAAGAAGTAGCTGAAGTGACTTAAGAGTATTTCCTAAAGGAGTTCAAAAAGTGATATGTATAAGAACCATACAAGGACAAGAAGAGATATGAGTTCTTAGACATAAAGCAGGGGATAAGATCTGTGTCTGAATATGAGAAAGACTTTGTGACGCTAAGTAGATATGCTGAGGAATTCATTTTTATAGAGGAAGAGAGGTGTAAGAGGTTCGAGAAGGGCTGCAATTTAGAGTTAAGGATGCAAATAGCCATAACAAAGATTAAAGACTTTTTTGCCTTGAAGTCAGCGATGTATAACATAGAAGAAATGATGTAAGAAAAGAGAGAGTTATTTCAAAAGAAGAGGCCATTTATAGTAAGGCAGATTAATTCAACACCTAAGGCTAGTAAGAGACAAAGAGAGTCCTAGTTAGTGCAATAGACTTAGACACAGAGGTTAAGTTAGGCTTTTGTATCTAGGCCTTGACCTCCGCAATAAGCCTTTAATGCCTTTACATCAGTAGCTAGCAGTGCACCCCTAACTTATGGGACTAGCAATAGAAGACATTAGGGGTAGTGCCAGTTGATAAGAAAGGAAGAGTGTTTTCCATATAGGGCTAGAGATCACTTCCAAAAGGATTATCCATGAAGGAATGCTGAAGTTATCTAGGTATAGGTTTTTACAGCACTACAAAATAGGGGGCAGAGATAGAGTAGGGGTGATCAGCCAAGTAGTAGCCAAAGAACTAGATCTGATGCATGAGCTATAGCATAACAATATGCCATCTAAGCTCGTGAAGAGGCAGAGGCTCTAAATGTTGTTGCTGGTGCATTTTATCTATTTGATACACCTATTTTAGCTTTAATAGATCTAAGATCAGCCCATTCTTATATTTGCACTACATAAGCACCATATAGAGGGTTAGAACTAGAGCCTATAGATATAGATAATCAAGTCAGCAATCCAATTGAATAGAGTGTGATAGTGAGTAAGATATATAGACACTGTCCTTTAGTGATCTAAAATTAGCTATTCCCTGTAGACCTTATTGAACTTCCTTTTCATGAATTTAATGTTATCTTGGGTATAGACTAGTTATCAGAACATTGGGCAATGGTTGATTGTAAACATATGAGGCTTACCCTTAAGATAGCAGAGGGAAATGAGGTAACAGTTATGGGTGAGAAAAACTCTCTGCTTAATATCATCTCAATTGTTAGAGTAAGACGGCTTATTCGTAAGGGATGTGAATCCTATTTAGCCTATATAGTTGATACTAGTAGCTCCACACCTAGCCTTGACTAGATATAGTCATATCAAAATTTCTTGATGTATTTATAGAAAAGTTAGTAAGATTACCTCAATAGCAAGAGCTTGACTATGAGATTAAAGTATATCTTGGTACAACACCTATATTTATTACCCCTTATTAGGTGGCACCTATAGAGTTGAAGGAATTAAAAGTGTAGTTACAAGAATTACTAGATAAAGGATTTATTAGACCGAGCACTTCACCTTAGATAGCACTTGGTATTAAATATAGGCAACTAAATAAGGTGATAATAAAGAATAAATATCCACTGCTAAGAATTAATGATCTTTTTTATCAGCTCAGAGGTGCTAGTGTATTTTCTAAGATATATTTGAGATTGGGGTACCATTAATTGTTGATTAAGGAAGCTGATATCTCAAAAACTGCCTTCAGAACTAGATATAGGCATTATGAGTTCTTAATGATGCCATTTAGGCTTACTAATGCCCTATTAGCTTTCATAAATCTAATAAATAGAATCTTTAAACCCTATTTAGACTAGTTTGTGGTCATATTCATAGATGATATCCTAGTGTATTCCAAGAGTCAAGAGGAACATGAGCAACATCTTAAAATAGTGTTATAGATTTTAAAGGAAAAGTAGTTATATGCTAAGCTGAGCAAGTGTGAATTTTGGTTAAATAAGGTCGCATTCCTAAGCCACATTACTTTAGTTAAAAATATTAAGGTGGATCCTAATAAGGTTAAATCTGTACTAGAGTGGAGTCCTCCTAAGAATATGATAGAGATTTGAAGCTTCCTAAGATTGGTTAGTTATTATAGAAGATTTGTAAAAGGATTCTCAATGATTGCATCTCCACTCACTAGGTTATTGCAAAAGGATGTGAAGTTTATATGGGATAATAGATGTCAAAGTAGCTTTAATAGATTGAAGGCGATGTTAATAGAGGCTTCTTTCCTCACTCAACCCGAGCAAAGGAAAGACTTTGTCATCTATAGTAATGCATCACACAATGGACTTGGGTGCGTATTGATGCAAGAAGGTAAAATGGTGGCTTAAGCCTCTAGACAATTGAAGCCACATGAGAAGAATTATCCTACCCATGACTTAGGGCTAGCTACCATTGTCTTCGCACTAAAAATTGAGAGACACTATCTATATTGTGAGAGATGTTACATTTATATAGATTATAAGAGCATGAAATATCTCCTCACACAGAATAAGTTAAACTTAAGGTAGAAATACAAGCTAGAGTTATTTAAGGATTATGATTGTTTGGTAGAATATCACCCAAGAAAAGCCAATGTGGTTGCAAATTGTCACACCCAAATTCCTGAGGAACTCTAATAGGCGATGCACTTCTAATTGGGTCACCTATCCTAAAATTGTTCTAGCCTCAGACTCCTTAACACTTACTAATTCTTTTTATTATCTGGTCAGATATTGCCTAGACCCTTGTCTATCACTTAGACATTACTGTTTAGGGTATATTTAAGCTATAAATCTATATGATAGCCAATTTTAGGTTTTACAAAAATTTGGGCAGCATAATGGCTACCCGGGTTACATTTTGAAAATTTTGATATGTGAAAGGTGCTTTTAATAACCTCAACTTTATCTCCTATCATCTTCTAGACATTTTTGGTCCTCCATTTTA
>CANXYI011958078.1:0-11666 GCA_948208565.1 Hura crepitans
ACCTCTTGATGATCCCAACACTTGTGTAAGACCCAGAGATGTAATAATCTCCCACCACCCACCATTTTCTGCTTGTATTTTCATTGATTGATAAAGAACTTGATCGTGATTAATCTCCTTGGCGTCGTAGAGAGGCCCAAAGGCTCAAAGTCGGTCTTCTTGCTTGCCATTATCAAGGAGAAATAAGTTGATGGAAAATGGGTTTCACGTTGATTTTGGCCCGCGCAGGCAACGTACCCACAGCCATTTTAAGCTGCAAGTCGTCCTTTCAAGCAAACGACAACGTATATCCGTCATCAGAAGAAAGTTTTTATAAAACAGCTAGGATTTTTTTTTTTAATAAAAATGCTCTATTTTGAACAAATTAAAGAGTATATTTGCACATCTACGTTTAAAAGGTTATTGAAAATGAATAATAATTATTTCGAGCTCCATAAATTAATTGAAATTTAAATTTTGACTTGAAAATTCAATAAAAAGAAGTCAAATTTCAATTGTAATTAATTTCTTTATTTTATATTTCGATTGAAATTTAATCTATTTTTAAATTGGAATTGAATGTTTTTCTTTAGAATTAAATTAATTAAAATTAAAATCAATTAAAATGAGTTGATTAAATTGCAAACTCAGAAATGACTCTTGTTTTGGCATATTATTCTTTTATTTTATCATAACGCAAAGCCGTAGCTTCTTAAAATTGGCCTCTCTCAAACTCTCACTTGTCTGCCAAGAAAATATCCAAAATTTTGCACCGTTTCCATCTCATGAAGCAGTAAACAATCCAAAGCACAGATATTTTCTCTTTAAAATTTTGGGATCCTAATTTTTTTTTCCCTGATCAATGAAAGCCCAAAACTTGGCCAATTTCCCAGCCACCAACACACAAACTTACCCTCTTGATATTTTTCCCTCCTCTTCCCAACCGGGACAAAACCCACCATTCCACAGTCCATATAACTACCTCACCACCACCTCTATCTTCTATGCCTTCATTAGGGTTATCGACTATGGAGGGAAAAGCTCTCCTTCGCTCTATTTCTTCCTCTTCTATTGCCTCCCATAAATTCTTCTTCCCTCGCAGACTTCCTCGTTCTTTCTCTCCTTTCTCCTCCTCTTCTTCACCACACTCTGGTTCTCGCATTCTCCACCATCGTTCAATTGCTGGTCTCACTAGACGCTCCCTCCTCCGCCGCCACTTGACGGTGTTTCCGGTTGCTGCGACCTCCTCCTCTTCTTTTCAGTTCAATAAACACTTCTCCTCTTTCTCATGTGCAGCTGTTGCCACGCAGCCAGCTCAATCTTCTCCAGGTGCCACTCTATTTACTTGGATTATAAAGAAAACAAATTGTCAATTTATTTGATTTTGTAAGTAGAAAGATATCTTTTTGACTTAGTTTTTAAAATTCAATGAAGCACTATCAGAAAAATCAAGTGTACGCATATTAGAGAAAAAAGAAATGTTAAAGACAGTAATCTGATTACAGTCGTTTTGGTGTTCGGTTAAAGAAATATTACTGAACATGATTTTCAGCTGCAATTTTGAGTCTGTTAGAATCCAAGAAAGAAATTTGAATATATAGTAATTTGAGTCTGTGGCTGTAGATGTTGCCGGTGTGCCAAATGAGGTTGCTGAGAAGTTTGGGTTTGAAAAGGTGGCTGAAGAGTTCATTGGAGAGTGTAAATCAAAAGTCCAGCTTTTCAGGCACAAGAAGACTGGGGCTGAAGTCATGTCTGTTTCAAATGATGATGAGAACAAAGTCTTTGGCATTGTTTTCCGTACTCCCCCGTAAGTGTTGCTTATCTTTAGCTCTTTCCTTTACTTAGCAAGTTGCTTGTGCCCATTGTCATCTACTTGGTTCCAATGGCTAATGCTGTCATGCAGAAAGGATTCCACTGGGATTCCGCATATATTGGAACACAGTGTATTGTGTGGATCAAGAAAATATCCTTTGAAGGAACCATTTGTTGAGTTACTGAAAGGAAGCTTGCATACTTTTCTGAATGCATTCACATATCCAGACAGGACTTGCTATCCTGTTGCCTCCACAAATACAAAGGTAAGAACAGACTGAAGCTGTATGGTATTGTCCTTGAATTACATTTTTTGGTTCTTGATTGATGAGTATAATTTTTAAAAAACAGGACTTCTACAATTTGGTTGATGTTTACCTGGATGCTGTCTTCTTCCCTAAGTGTGTGGAGGACTGCCGAACTTTTCAGCAGGAGGGTTGGCATTTTGAGCTCAATGATCCTTCAGAAGAAATATCTTACAAAGGTTAACAAATAGATGCTTTTCCTGTTTGCGAGTGGACATTATCATATCTTTGTTATAGTATTGGTCAGTTTCCTGAAAACTTAAATATTTTTTTTCATTTCTTCATTTCAGGAGTTGTTTTTAATGAGATGAAGGGTGTCTATTCCCAGCCTGATAATATATTAGGGCGGGCTTCTCAACAGGCAGTTTCCCTTGCCTCTGATTATTTGCTCTCTCTATTTCTCTCTGTGTGTGTGTTATGTGTACTCAGCTTGATTCTTTTTTTGGTTGAATAGTTTTTGTCTGGATCAATACTTGTCATGGTGGAATATTGATTTAATTCTTGGCAAGGAGCTTCATGCTAAGTACATATCTTTTCAGTTACATAGCCTAGAAACCAAGATATAATTGTACATCTGACGAGTGATAAATAGTAAATGCGCAAACACATACATATATTATTTTGGTTAATCTTTTTTTTTCCCTTTATATTGCAACATCTGCTCGGTGATGCATTTAAATTTTCTTGGTCCATTGTTTGCTGGCAGTCTATGGCTTGACTGACTCTTTTACCATGTAAATGAAGTAATAGACTATTCTGCATTCTCTATTAAATTTTCTATAGTGCTTGAGGTTTTGACGTGCCAGGGAATCAAAATGGCATGTATCACAATTGCTCATGGTTCTCCGTCTGATGACTGAAGTAGCGTAACAATTTAATCACAGCATGCAATCTTCTTTAAGATGCCTTAGGTCTATAATATCCAAATCCCCTAGTTTAATAATTAGATTGCCAAGCAATACTTATGTTGGAAATGCCTTTGATATGAAATATCTAATGCTTATTGGTAACAGCTACATAAATTTATTTGCAGGCAGTTTTTCCAGACAATACCTATGGTGTTGATAGTGGAGGTGATCCAAAAGTTATCCCCCAATTGACATTTGAGCAATTTCAGGTACATTTGTTGAGTCAGGTTGATATCATCATTCTGTTTTTCTAGTGCAATGACATTGATCATTTAAAACCTCCATACTGCTTTTTAATGGTTTTGGAGGATGGGCTATCCAAAAAATGCTACTTAACATAAAGTCCGAATGATATTTTGGTTTGTGCTCACTTACCATTTTCGTAATTCTCATTGATGGAGTTTCTATGACATTGATTATATGAGGCTGTTGCATTACTCTGGCATGCTGGTTGTGAGAAATTTTACCTCATGGATTTTTGGTTTCATTTTCTGTTGCTAGATCTTTAGGGCATTATACATACTTAGTGAAACTCTTCTTTATGGCACTTGTCTTGAAGCAGTGATGAGAGGAAGATTTGTTTACCTTTCTTTCCTTTGCCTGGTTTCAGTTTTTAATCTTAGGCTATTACTTTTCTAGCTTCTTGGATGAGTGGCACTATTTTTAAACAGTAGCAAGCCTGGATCAACATTGTTATCATTGTGAACTAGTAAAACTGTTTTGTATTATGCCCTTTCCTGTTACTCCTTTCCTTATAATTTTTTTTTTCCTCTTACGAGGCAATTATATATCATTGATGATAAGTAGGTTAACTATTCACTTGAATCTTCTAGCTAAAATTTCATAAATTTTAATATCAACTTGGCCTTTGATCAATGGATTGTGTGCATTGCAATATATAGGTAATATATGGTCGTTGATGTTCAGTTGTTCATTTTGATTTGCTTTAAATCCATCCTTGATTATTATCTACAGTATAAATTGGTGTCACTTTTGAACCTTAATATGAAGGATTACAACCCCGACCATCCACCAGCCCCCCAACCCACCCAAAAAAAAAAAAAGAAAGAAAGAAAGAAGAGAAAATAAAAATGAAGAAGAAGAAAATGTATCCATGATTATAAGTTATGACATAGTTATTGAGAACTCTATTATCCTTATCTTGTTCTGAATTGTGTATGGGCTTCTTTCTCTTTTTGTTAAATAGTTTTCTGCGTGGCTGTGCATTTAGGCAAATCAGAGATGGTACAAGGTTTTGCTTTTCTTGTGCATTTATACATCTTATGCACATCTTATGACTCTTATCTACCAAAAAAATTGTTTATTAAGTTAAATGCTCATGCTTTTCAATTTATACTACAATGTTGCAGGAATTCCATCGCAAATATTACCACCCTAGTAATGCCAGGATATGGTTTTATGGAGATGATGATCCCATTGAACGCTTACGCATTCTAAATGGTACTATATATCATTATTATTGATACATTATACAAGCAATGCCCATCGAGTCTTTTCTGTAGTTACCTTTATCAATTATGTATTGTACACTTTGTCCCTTGGTGCAAGACTCATATTGTTATTATCTTGCTGATGTGGAGCTTAACAATGATTTTTTGGACCCAAATTGTGCTATAGAAGAGTTGATCAAGCATGTCTCCACCCTTGAAGCATATACGTTTTGGTTGTGTGACTTGTGTGTTGCAGTGTAGTTCATCAGATTTAGTTGCTGCATAAAGATTTGCAATACAATATGAACCCCTTACCTCATCCTTTGCTCTCACTTAGCTACCTCATCAAGTTGATTGAAATTTCATATGGAGGCCTAGAAGTTGCTAAACTTATGCAGCTAAGTTAAGTTCTTGATCTAAATTATAAAATTGTAATAATTGAACAGAATTATAGAAGAAGTATCAAATATTATCATATCTTTTGTCATTAAGCTTTTACTTTATTAGATTCAACAAGGAGGTCTTGTTTTTCTTTCGCAACCTAGCTGGCCTGTGAGTTTTCAATACATGCTTTCCAGTTTTATGTCCAGTTGGCTTTGAAGCTTTATCTAACTAAATTTGATGGTTAAATTAAGAACAAATTGGCAATTCTTAAGTCATATTGTTACTTGAAAAGTGCAGTGCAGTTCAGATTCTGGCAGCTTACTCTTAGATTGCAATGTATTACCATCTTTCATTTTTCTCCTTGCAGAGTACCTAGATATGTTTGATGCAAGTACAGCTCCAAATGAATCAAAGATTGACCCCCAAAAACTATTTTCAGAGCCTGTCAGGATAGTTGAGAAATATCCAGCTGGTGATGAGGGTGATTTAAAAAAGAAGCATATGGTATGCCTAAACTGGTTGCTTTCTGATAAACCCTTAGACTTGGAAACTGAGCTTACACTCGGGTTTCTGGATCATCTTATGCTGGGAACTCCTGCTTCTCCTTTGAGGAAAATCTTGCTGGAAAGTGGTCTAGGAGATGCCATTATTGGAGGTGGGATGGAAGACGAGCTTCTTCAGCCTCAGTTTAGTATTGGATTGAAGAATGTTTCTGAAGAAAACATTGAGAAGGTAGAAGAATTAATCATGAGCACATTGAAGAAACTCTCTGAAGAAGGTTTTGAAACAGATGCTGTAGAGGCATCTATGAATACAATTGAGTTTTCTCTCAGGGAAAACAACACAGGCTCATTCCCTCGTGGCTTATCACTAATGCTTCGATCCATTGTATGTTATGCATATTTTCAATATTTATCAAATAAAGCATCATGTACTTATTTTCAAATATACTCGGTACATTTTGTTTTATTGCAGGGAAAATGGATATATGATAGGGATCCCTTTGAACCTTTGAAATATGAGAAACCCTTGATGGCTCTAAAAGCTCGAATAGCTAAGGAAGGTTCTAAAGCCGTTTTTTCACCTTTAATTGAGAAATTCATTTTGAACAATACTCATCGTGTAACTGTAGAAATGCGGGTAAGCGGTTTAGGTTGTAGACTGGAAGGCAGTCCCTCTAAATGTCACACCTGAACATTAACTTTATCAGATGACAACATTTATTTTCTGTTTCAGCCTGATCCAGAGAAAGCTTCTCAGGATGATGTTGCTGAGAGAGAAATCTTGGAGAAAGTGAAATCCAGGATGACAGAAGAGGATCTTGCTGAGCTTGCACGTGCAACACAGGAACTAAGATTGAAGCAGGAAACTCCTGACCCACCTGAAGCTTTGAAAACTGTGCCTAGCCTCTCTCTTAATGACATTCCCAAAGAACCTATATGTGTTCCGATGGAGGTTAGTAAGCTCTGTATTTCATGTTTGGGTATCTGTTCTACTCAATTTTGGGTTTAAAGTGGCATTTAACATTTTGTATGCTATCTGTAGGTTGGGGAGATCAACGGTGTGAAAGTCTTGCAGCATGACCTCTTCACCAATGATGTCCTATATGCCGAAGCTGTCTTTAATATGAGATCACTAAAGCAGGAACTTCTTCCTTTGGTGCCACTTTTCTGGTGAGATGTTGCCTTACAGATTGTTAAAGATTTCTGAGAGAGATAACAGTTATTCTTGGATGCTCTCAAACATGTTTATAAATTATAATCAATGCAATTATTCCTCTGGTTCATTTGCTGATATTTGTTGATGTTAAAATGGTTGTTGCTGTTGTCTTCTACAGAATTTTTTTCAGCTTTTTCTTCCCTTGAATTGTTTTATGAGATCTCTCCTAAATTGAGAACTTGTGGTGATCTGTGGAGATGAATACAGCACTTGTTCTGCATTGCATAAATATGCCCTTCAAACCTCCTTTTTTTGGTGTATTCCTAATTTTAATCCGTTATTAGTCTTGCTAATGCACTATTAATGTCAAAATCTCCTTAAAATTCTGGCATTTTATTTTTTGTTTTAGAGATTATTAATTGCATAAGTTCCTTAGAAAATCAAAGAAAACCTCTTTAATGTTTGAATATGACTGTAAAGTGGCTATGTGCTGTTGTCAAATTTCTCCTACTAACATATTTACTCACAATTTCGCACTTTCTCAATATTCTTGCAGTCAGTCACTGCTTGAAATGGGTACAAAAGATTTGACCTTTGTGCAACTTAATCAGTTGATTGGGAGGAAAACAGGAGGAATATCAGTTTATCCATTCACATCATCTATTAGGGGCCAGGAACAACCATGTAGCCATATAATTGTTCGTGGAAAAGCTATGGCTGAGCGTGCTGAAGATTTATTTAACCTGGTATTTTGTAATTGAATTGGCTATCTATATCATATATTTCAGTTCTTTTCTTAGGCCATAAAATGGCTCTACAATATTCGTAAAATAGCTTTCCACTACTTGATTCAACATTTATCGTCTTTGTTGCACTCACTCTTTTCCCTTAAATTCATTAATCTGAAGGTGTGCTCGACTCCCTGTTGCTTTTACTCCAGAGTAGATCTGTTCACTGGCCTGGGGACATCATGGCCAGTATGCTAGGAAAATGCTTGGGAAATGAGTGTTTTGACTTGGGCCTGACCATAAAGGCCCATCTTCTTGATGAACTGGGCTTGGAAATAGGTTTCTCTGGGCCCAGCCATATAAAAGTTCAGTTGTCTGTGTTAATATGTTCATAAATAATTGTGTTTGGGCCAGCTTGGTCATAGAAATTAGGGGCTTAGCCAAGGCATCAAAACCCCATGCTTGCCATGCCGAGTCCAAGGCTGGAATAGAGCCTACTTTAGAATCCTCCATTGATTTTTTTTATTATTGAAAATTCTGGCAATAGTGCATTCTAAATTGCTTTCTGTTTTCCATGTATTCATTGCGGTTCCTCTTTGACTTGTATTGTAGCAACCCTTAGGAACTAAAGAACTTGGGAAGAAAACTATTATAATGTATTTGAATTTTGGGTTTCACTCAGTTAAGCAGGCTCCAGAGTTGGCAGCTTCTTTTCACAAGACTGTTCTATGATTGGCATGTTATATTAATTTTTTGTATCAAACCCATCATTCTGATTCTGCAACTATCAATCATATAGCAATCATTTATTCTTTGCATCTGCTACTTTAGGTGCTTCTTTGTGCTATTACTTATGTTGATTATAGCCGTTGAAGCGAGTGTGAGCTTCTGAGGGTTGATCCACACTTTATTGTAGGTCAATTGTGTCCTTCAAGAAGTAAAATTCACAGACCAGCAGCGGTTTAAGCAGTTTGTCTCCCAAAGTAAAGCAAGAATGGAGGTATTCATTGTTTTGTTGGTTTTGTTCATACGTGATGAATTGGAAACCCAATTGTATCTCTCCTGGGAACTTAATTTCAATGTTATCTTTTAGAACCGATTAAGAGGCAGCGGTCATGGAATTGCAGCTGCAAGGATGGATGCAAAGTTAAATGTTGCAGGGTGGATCTCTGAACAAATGGGTGGCCTTAGGTTGGGACATTTGTCATTTGCTTCTATCTGTCTGTTTTCAATCTCACCATTCACATTTTACTACTTGCACTAATAGATATAACAAGCAGGACTTTTATATATAAAGAGATAATTAAAACATGGTTTTGTCACAATATGCTTCACATTCATGCATCTTGTTCTGAATGTATCTAATAGCTTTGCATGTACCTGAATGTAGTGAAGACTTTATATTTTATGGACACTTCCATTTGCAAAAATATAATGATAGTAATACTATTTGAATGCGTGGTATATGTATAGTTACCTGGAATTTCTACAAGACCTGGAGGAGAAAGTTGATCAAGATTGGTCTGGAGTTTCTTCATCTCTTGAGGAAATTCGTGCGTCCTTGTTATCAAAGAATAGCTGCTTGATAAACTTGACTGCTGATGGGAAAAATCTTGCAAATTCAGAGAAGTATGTTGGCAAGTTTCTTGATTTGCTTCCTGGCAGCTATCTTGCTGAAAATACTTGGAATGCTCGACTTTTACCTGGAAATGAAGCTATTGTGATACCTACGCAGGTTATTTTGTTTATTTTGTATATGTTTTAAAATTTTTAGCACTGTGCATTTATTCATCTTGAATGTAATATCTAAAATTTTACCCTTCACAGGTTAATTATGTTGGCAAAGCTGCTAACCTTTTTGACGCTGGTTATCAGCTTAGTGGGAGTTCTTATGTTATTTCAAAACATATTAGTAACACATGGTTGTGGGATAGGGTGCGTGTCAGCGGCGGGGCATATGGAGGGTTCTGTGATTTTGATACTCACTCAGGTGCAGTAATTTGCTCTAACACTTGGCAGAGAATCCAATTGCCGTTTATATATTTGTCAATGGGAATTTTATCTTTTGTTTTCCTTCACTTTGTAGGAGTGTTCTCCTTCTTATCCTATCGAGACCCCAACTTGTTGAAGACACTTGATATATATGATGGAACTGGCGATTTTCTGCGTGAACTGGAAATGGATGATGACACTCTAACCAAAGCAATTATTGGGACAATTGGGGATGTGGATGCATATCAGCTGCCAGATGCCAAAGGTTATAGTAGGTATGTGCTCCATGTCGTTTTTGTTTCCTTGCAGGAAATATTATATAATATTTGCATTTTCATAATTAAAGTTGTGGAAGAATAGAGCCATTCTGAGCATATTTCAATAATACGCTTGTGCAGCATTTATTTTTTAGTGTAGTTACTTAGCTACAATGAAAAAGATGTTTGGTTACTATTTTTTTTTTGGGGGCTTTGGTCACATTTCTTATTTGTGAAAATGGACCAAATTTGTACTTGTCTCGTGTCCGGTGACCAGTTTTATGAATGGGGTGGTTTTGAAAATACTGCATACTTGAATAGTGCTATAGCTAGTGAGATTTCAGTTAACAAGCGCAGCATATTAACACTGGCCCAGTGGTGATCTCAAAAAAGTTTGAGAACTAGGCTGTCTCATTTTTTGATTCTACTTGTTTATACATAATGAGCATTTAACATTGTATTGGTGCCTTTCAGTTTGTTACGGTATTTGTTGGGTATCACGGAAGAAGAAAGAAAAAAGAGAAGGGAAGAGATACTGTCAACCAGGTACAGATCATTATTATATTTTCCATGGACAGCTGAATCATGATGCCTTTTGGCCTTTTTATCGTTGATACAAATTTTATCTGTTTCATATGGGTAGTATAAACTGTTATATTACAACCTATCACCATCCAATTCTGCAGTTTGGAGGACTTCAGGGAATTTGCCGATTGCATCGATGCGGTTAAGAATAAGGGGGTTGCGGTGGCTGTCGCATCTCCAGAGGATGTTGATGCTGCAAACAAGGAGCGCTCCTCCTTTTTCCAAGTGAAGAAAGCCCTTTAGAAACCTCGATGGTTGCATTGTTTCTAGGCAATTTGTTCTACTACACCACACGAGATACTCAAATTAACTTTGCCTATTGAGATTAATAGCATAGAAAGCGATTGAGGGAAATGAATGCCATTTTTAACTAATACACCTTTTCAAGGGTAGCATGAATAATGTATCTCATACTGTAATTTAATCAGAAAGATGCCCATTTGCATAAGGTAACTTGCCTTGGCCTATTTGCAGCAGATGAAACTCATTTCTTATCTGATAGATATGAAAAATGGTGATAAAAGTTACTTTTTTTGACAAGGCAATAAATAGATTATTAACTGGGATATGCATAAGCCAGGGACATAGCTGGAGATACGTTAGTACCAAAGGCTATGGAGTAATGTAGCGGTCTTAAGCAATCCGCTGCATATGCACATGGTTTTGGTGAATGCTTGTCGGATAATGCGACCTCTCATCCTTGTTCCCGGAGTGACCATGGTCGAAAAATAGTAAAATCTGGAGAGGAAACAGCACAAGTCCAAGCGAAGTGACATGGACTCCAACCCCGATCCATAGAAACGCTACATCAAAGATTTTAAGAGTTCGAGCCCTACGAAAATATTTATATTTAACATGAACGCATTTCAATAATAACAATAATAAAAAATAATAATAATTTTTAGCCGCAAAGTTTCACACTTTCTAAGATTCGTTACACAAAAATCGATTGTTCCATTTTTTTTTTCTTTAAAAAGAAAATTGAGAGGACCCATTTAATTTTCTATTTAAAAAAAAAAAAAAAAGTGTGACAGTGCCTCGTACCCACAAATGTAAGTTCATGTCTGCAGATGTTGAGGCTTATCCCTGCCTCTCAATTATCCTACGTCCAAATTTTAAACGTGCATCCAATTCCAAAATTCATCTTCGTTTCTTTTATTATAACTCATGCCCTCCAAATTGACTTTATTTTTCATAGACAAAATCATTCTATATTTTAATATTAATATATACTTTTAACATTTTAATTTCTACGCTTTTTATCGACTCCGATCTCTTTTTAACATTTTTCTCCATTTAGCTCTTTTATTTGTTAAAATAGTAAATGCGGGTGCAGTAATAAGTGAAATTAATGAGCAACATGTTAAGTATTTTTTTTTTTTTTTACTGGTAATGGTCAATCAATATCAATATTTTTTAAACGTATGATTTACATTTTCTTTAATTGAGTCAAAAATTTAGATACTATTAAATCACTATTAATTGATTTTTAACCAGTGTTAAATAAAATAAATTTAAGTAAAAGGTTGAGGTTGATAAAAGAGTGCCTATGTTCCACTCGATTGAATTTCTCAACTTATTAAAAACTTTAAATTTATATAAATTT